>JAOXJP010108918.1:0-14165 GCA_025762735.1 Platanus orientalis | reverse complement strand
TGGAGGTGTGGGATAAAGGGTATAATGGAAAATGGATGAGGTAAGTTCAAAAATTTTTGAGGTGAAATCAGCAACGAGTAAGCTTGAGGGGAGTTCAGAAAAATTTGAGGTGTGACTAGTAGCTCCCTAAAACAATCTGTGATCGATATTGTTACTTTGCACATGACAGAAGTGAAGTTTGTTCACTTCTATGTGAGCAGAGATCAGCTTGCTATAAATCCCTGTTACCATAAAATGGGTAACTGGTTTTCGCAAGTACTGCTGATTATCAGGTAACAGATTGTGACTAAATTTAAGGAAATGGGTTTGGAAAATATACATATTGAATTGAATTGAAGCTTCTTATATAAGGTAATGGTCATTAGTACTAAAAAAACCTTCTTAAATAACAAATTTGTGGCATTGTGCATAATTGTTGGGGTCCCTCCTCAAAAGGTGGGACCACTTTCCTTATGACCTTTTGGCTATGCACATGGGGCTTTATGTAGCCTAGGAATTCCCAAAACAGAATTAAATTCTTTTTCGTTGCTTTGTATAGTCTCTCTCCTCACTACCAAAGTTACAACTTTTTGTTTTGAAGTAGAGGGTGAAAAGCTTGGGTTTGTTCACGAAAACAAGAATATTGGTGAATCGTGTAGTTTTTCTATCGAGTCTGAAAGTTTACTCGCATTCTTGTGATTATGATTTTAGTGTTTTGATACCATTTTTCTTTGGGATTTTTGCCAAATCGGTTCAAAACTTTGGCATTATTTTTTAAATTGGTTTTTAGTGATATTTAATTACTTTTTTAGCCCTAAATCAATCATACAATATAATATAAAATTGAATTCCACACATTCTGATCCCATTAAGTCTAAGGTGGAGATGCAATTGAGGAGTAGCGAAAGAGACATACGACAATTAGGAGAGTGATAGAGATGGATTAGAAAAGAGAATCTGATCGGGAGAGTCGATTCTGTGGGCTAGGGGTATAAGAGGAAACAGTTAAATCTTTTAACTGTTAGTTACCTGTTTTTTTTTTTACCCCTTAAAATACTGGTTTGGGAAATAATGTATTTTACTTCATCATTTAACAATTTTGCCGAAATTGCCAAATAATGAGGTAAAACAAAATGTTACCCAAATCAGATTTTTAAGGAGTAAAATTGTAAAAAAAAATGCTAGTTATCTGTTATTAATTTTTTTTGTTCCCTTTATACTCCTTGATCCACCAAATCAAATTTTTTTTTTTTATCTCCATTTATGTTTTCCACTTCAATTCCACCTCTTCTCTTGTATTCATCTTTTAACAACATACTTATTTGGGTTAGCATTGCCTATTTATTGGTGGATCAATTTAATGTACTCGGTTGATAAATTTACCATTTCCAAAATGACATCTTACCACAGTTTTCATGGATTAAATTACAACTGTTTGACCAGTGAGAAGCCAGTGAAGAGCATAGTTATAGTCATTATAAGAACGTAAAATATAATAGGTACCCTTTGAAGGAGTGTAATCGATGTTCTTAATGTAACATCCTAAATTGCATTTAAAGGGTAAAAACATAATTTAACACATGTAAGGGTAAAATTATCATTTTACATGTTTAGACAGACGTTAGAGTGGTTTAAGTACCACTTGGACTAAGTTGGAAGTGTAAAACCCAATTTGGACTATGAACTTGTTAAGTTCCAAAGTTTTTTCAAATGCGTAATTAAAGTTACTTTATGAACAAACCTGTACCAATCTTGAGACAATTTGAGTATAAATCATATATCATTGAAAACGTCTTCGAGTCTACTTTCAAACACCTTAAACAATGCGCAATTCAGAGTTTTTAAAAGAAAATTATGATATTTTTTCACAAAGGATAAAAAATTGGAAAAACTGGACCTAAGGACTGTGAAGACTCACCATGTGGGGTGAGGGCTTGCGGTAAGGGTCTGCAAATGGTTTTCATACCTCACGAGGGCTCGCAGCCAAATTCCAGAAAGTGGAAAATTGGGCTCACGTAGGCCTAAAATTGTGTTTCAATCTTCATTTCTTCACTATTCTTTAGACCATCAACATCGTTGTATCTTTGGTTGCTGTAGTGTTGTTCATGTCTCTGCTCGATGTTGGGACAACCCAACCCCTCGAGCTCATGTCTGTATCTTCTTAGTCTATAAACACTTTCTTGACTTGAATGAGCTCGAGTTTTGAATATTGTTCAAATGTTACAAGGGTGGAGCTTTGTTCAACTTGAATTTTGGAATTGAAAAAACCAAACGACATAAAGAGTTTAGACTTTGGAAAGGAAGAGTTTAATTCACTATTATTTCTTTAATATTTTAACCTAGAGTAAGGTTCTTTTATTAAGTTTTAATGTTTTGTAACAGATATGATTCTTTTTTATAATAAAAGTTAAGACTCGACCCAGTCATGGTAGTCACCTTCATGACTCGAGCGAGTTTAGTACGTGAAGGGAGTCACCTACCTGACTTCCAAACCTCAGGAGTTAAGTCAACTCGGCCGAGTCACCGAGTCAACTTGGGGATCTGCAAACCATTCTATGTAGGTTAAAGCCCAGGTTGTTAATTATTGGCTAGGTTTGGCTAGTCGCCCGACCTGAATCCAGCCCATTGTAAAGCCGTGGCTACTTCACATCACCATATTTCTAGTCCAATTACATTAGACTGACAACACGTCCAAATCCGTCTAGGTTCCCTTAAATGTCTTTGTATTACAGTTTTAAGGGAGTTAAATATTTCATCCCTCAACATTACAATGGTAGCTTTTTTAGTCAATCTATTTTCTACAGTTCGCTTGGCCAACCAAAGCCATGGGGTAAATGGTGGTGCTCCTGACATTACTTGAGCAACTTGAAGAGAAATGGGAGTAAACATGGATTCACTATGCCCGTTTTTTTGGGTATAAACTTACATGCTCAAAGGGAGTAAAAATGTGGAGCCAACAGCACAACATTATTTTATGCTCTTAAATGTGGTTTACGGGGACTAACCACCCACAGATGCCACGCAATTAAGGATCCTAATCATCCTATCTAATTAATGCATAAATATTATCCATGGATGATGCCACAAAATTAAGGGTCCTAGGCATCTTGTCTAATAAATGAATAATATCATCAAACCTTTGTTGTATATCAAGACGTCCCAATTTGTCTCTCTGATGAAGGCTCAACATAAGATTCCTAGCAGTATGCATCTATGACCAGCTCCATAATCCACTGACAATTTCATTTGACAGTCCAATATGAAAATTCTTGTTGGGCATGGTCATGATTGTTCAGAATCCGTGCAAAGCTGGGCCCAGTCCAAACCAGGAGAATGCCCATCCAATGGTTTATTTAGGGAGCTTCTATTTCCACCACAGTTTTTACCTCACTTAAATTTTTTTTTCCTTTAATACCCCTCCGTCCCACACCTCCGGCGACCATTCCAGCGGTGCAGCTCCCCCTCCAGTGGTTGCAGCGCACCTCCGGCACCCCACCCTCCTCTCTCTTTCTCTCTCCCGCACTGCACTCCCCTTCCCCAACTCCCTCCCTCACCTCTCCGGCGGTTGCAGCGCTCCCTCCAACATCCCTTCTCTCTCTTCCCTCTCCCGCAGTCCCCTCTCTCCCCCTTTCTTCTTCTTTTTCTGCCTGTGACCTGTTCGGACATAGGCCTGAACGGGGGTCCCTCCGTTCGGACCTGCAAGTCCCAACAGGGCCCCTCTGCTCGGCAGGACCTTCCGAATGGAGGGGCCCTGCAGGTCCGAACGGAGGGACCCCTGTTTGGGCATATGGGTCCGAACAGGTCACCAACAGAAAAAGAAGAAAGGGGGAGAGAGAGAGAGGGAGAGGAAGAGAAGAGAGAGAGAGAGAGAGAGAGAGAGAGAGAGAGAGAGAGAGAGGTGGTGTGGAAGAGAGGGAGAAAGAGAGAGGGTAGTGCGGGAGAGAGAGCGCTGCAACCCCGGAATGGAGCGTTGCAACTGCCGGAGAGGTGAGGGAGGGAGTTGGGGTATAAAAGAAAAAAAAAAAAAAGTTAAGTGAGGTGGAGTTAGAAAAAAGTGTGGTGGCAATAGAAAATCCCTTTATTTAACAGCATTCTGTGTGAAGTCCATAGAATAAGTTAAAAAAAATTGTAACAGAAAGTTCAATTTGCAAAGACAAAATTACACCCTTTAAATTCAATTTAAGTATTTAATTAACATTAAAACCAGAGAAACCCACTCCACCCAGGCATCAAAATATGCATTTTACATATAATTATTGTACACATGTAAAATCAGAAATTACACTTAATTTGGAGAAAGAAAATGTACCCGTGCAAGCACATATTCTTTTCCAGCTATCCAGACACCAGTGTGAGACCATTGCACATTTTCCCAGTCAAGGTTCTCCTCCAGTACCTGCTCAAAGTGAAGTCAAGACAGCCAATGACAATTACAACCAAAAAAAAAATTATTGTTATTATTATTATTATTATTATTATTATTATTACTGCGTGACACTATAAAATGCTTCCATGTACCCCCCCCTCAGCATCAGGTTGATAGGCCATCTCATAACCTAAACCAACAGTCTACTGGGACAATTCTGGGGTTGGTTAAAGCTAAGCTGAATAATCCAACAAGCATGCACAATCTTTTATGCAGCTAATTACAATATCGCCAACCCTTTTTAAGCTCTGAGAGGATGCAACAAAATCCTCAGGTTCATGCAACCTTTGGGCTATAGTCAATCAACCGCTGGATTTACAAGAACAATGTTTTACCCTTCAATAGGTGCAGCTCTTGGATTAGCCATAAACCTGGCACTCAGATCAAATGGATGAACCTATCAATCCGATAAAGATGAAAATTTTCTGATTGTCTAATTCATTATTCCCTAAAACATTGACTACCTGAAAGACAGTATTATCCAGTTGGATTGATTTGTGCCTTAGATGATTTCTTGGGTGGGTTAAGCTATTGATTCAAACATTGAATAAAAAATAAAAGTAAAATTCATAACAGTTTGCATGAAATAAATTGATTTTGATAAACCTGGATGAAAACCCAAGAAAAAAAATTGCAATGCCTTGGTCAACATTTTGAAACATTTTGTAACATTATGGTGCCCATATAAAGGTGCATAATGTCGGTCTACATGTCAAAATAAGTTGGCCGAGGATACTGTAAGTGTTGCGGAACCACCCCCCTTTTATGGTATTAGCATTTTACAGTCAAAATGTACTCCATTTGTGTCTGTTTGAATCAAAATCAACAATTGGATTGTGAATTGAAAGCCTGAGATCGAACCTGTGATCCATAAAAAAATTGAAAACCTATGATCAAAACCACATATTTTAAGAAGAAACCTGGCCTGTCAGAATTTTCTTTTTTTGATAAGAGAAAAAACTGTATTAAAAGGGGACAAGGAATCCCCGAAAAGTATGCAAATAGGCTATACAAGAAAGAAGGCCGAAACCCTCACCCCACCACCCAAATTACATATCAAGCCCAATTACATGATTCATGCCCATAGAAGGGCTCCATTTTCCATGTCCTCACACCCTTTTCAATGAATAGCCCAATGAACCACCTTTTCTTTCCTACATACCATATACGAAGGTTCTGATTAATTTCAGAAGGCCCAATTGTTGCGCCCCAGCCATAAAGACCAACACTTTGCTGCTGGAACCAATCTCCGTATACTCAATCCATTGGCACCGAGAGTTGTTGTTCTCCCCCCATATAGAATCTGTAAGAAGTCCTAGGGAGCCGCGATAACCAAAACTCCTTTTCATGTCTTAACAAACTTCACATGCATATGGGCAGTGTATCAATAAATGAGAGATTGATTCAGCACTATTATAGCATAGGAGACACATGCTTGTGGGTTGATAACCCTTTTTCCTCAAGACATCAATGATCGATATCTTCCCTAGTATCACTGCCCACAAAACTGCACCTTGGAGGGTATTGGTCTAAACCAAATCTCTTTCCATGGGGTTTGAATTGGATGTGAAGGATCGATGACTGGTGCAAGATGACTTTGGTGATTCAATCTCCCTACCTTGATGTCTTTATTAGCAACCTACCGTGAGGGAGAGAAATAGAGAAAAAGAGAAGAAGAGGAGTAGATCAATCAAATGTATCCTTCTCATATGTATATTTTATTATTTATATGGGTATACTGAAGACTACCAACAACACCCTTTGTATACATAAATAATACCAACCAAACCATAATTATACTCCTAGACACTTCTAACCTTACATACATGTTACCTCAATCTTCAACACTCCCCCTCAAGTTGGAGTATGGATATCATCCATGCCTAGTTTGTCAATTAACACATGAAGTCATGCCTTAATAACTCCTTTGGTTAAAATATTAGCTGTTTGTTGGTCTGTAGTAACTCCTTTGGTTAAAATATTAGCTGTTTGTTGGTCTGTAGTAACAAATGGAGTACAAATGAATCCACACAATAGTTTTTTCTCGAATGAAATGTCGATCTACTTCGATATGTTTGGTATGATCATATTGCATAGGATTATGATAAATGCTAATTCCAGCCTTGTTGTCACAATATAAGCTCATAGGAACTTGTACCTCAAACCCCATCTCTTGAAGCAACTTTCTCAACCATAGAGCTTCACATACACTATGTGCTATAGAGAGAAATTCTACCTCTACACTAGATCTTGTTACAAAAGATTGTTTCTCACTTCTCCATGTGACAAGGTTCCCTCCCATAAACAAACAATAACTTGAGGTAGATCTTCGGTCTATGACTGAGCTTGCCCAATCTGCATCTGTGTTCACCTCAACTTTCATATGACCATTGTTGGAGAACAACAATCCTCTTCTGGGAACTGATTTCAGGTATCTTAGAATACAATGACTAGCCTCTAAATTGGGAGTTCTTGGAGCATGCATAAATTGGCTAACCACACCAACTATGAATGCTATATCAGGTCTTGTAAGAGATAGGTATATAAGTTTCCTAACAAGTCTCTGATATCTTCTTGCATCACTAAGAGGTCTTCCATCTTGATCATTTAATCCATGACTAACCTTAATATAAGTTTCTGCAGGTTTGGTTCCCAATAACCCTGTCTCAGTCAAGAGATTGAGAATGTATTTCCTTCGGGAATTAAATATGCCCTTCCTTGAACAAGCAACCTTAATTCCCAAAACATATCGCAATGTATCCAGATCTTTTACCTCAAACTCACTTCGAATATGAGATTTCAAGCATTATACTTCTTCTGAGTCATTCCCAATAATCACTATATCATCCACATAAACAATAACTGTAGTTGTTCCTTTGCGTGTATGCTTGATGAATAAAGTATGACATGCCTAAGACTATCTATATCCAAACCTTTTTAAATTGCCACTAAACCTCTCAAACTAGGTTTGTGGTGATTGTTTTAGCCCATATAAAGCTTTCTTCAACTTACACACTTTTCCTTCACTTCCTAGAATCTTTAAATTTGGAGGTCACATCATATACACTTCCTCATGGAATTATCCACGAAGAAAAACATTTTTCACATCTAATTGCTAAAGAGGCCAGCTCTTATTAGCTGCAACAGATAGTAAGACCCTAACTGAATTCATCTTTGCCACCGGTGCAAATGTTTCTTGATAATCAATGCCATATGTTTGGGTATATCCCTTCGCTACCAGCCTTGCTTGTATCTTTCAATTGATCTATTTGTCTTGCATTTAACAATATAGACCTACTTACACCCTATAGGTTGCTTTCCTAGTGGAATGTCTACTAATTCCCATGTCCCATTGTTGTCAAGGGCTGCCATTTCTTCACACATAGCATCTCTCTACTAAATTTGGGAAATTGCCTCTTAAGTTTGAAGGAATAGATACAAAAGACACAGAATTAAGAAAAGAAACATAGAAAGAATTCAATGAATGATAAGAAACAAAATTAGAAATGGGATGTTTAGTACAAGATCTCTTCCCTTTGCGAAGAGCAATAGGAAGACTATCATCAAAGTTAGAATGAACAGGAACAACTAAAGGTGGAACATTACCTGGTTCCAAAGAGGCAATTGAAGGTGGTATGTTGGATGTGTCATTTCTTCTCCCTGAATACACTTGTAAATCCTTCCTATTACCTGAAAGAGCATTAAAAGTAGATAGATGGATAGGAGTAGGAAGAGGCAAGAAAGTAGGAAGACACGAAAGCCTCTCTTTACTCATATACTCCCCCTAAAGAGAGCCAAAGGAGGAAAAAAAAATGGACTAGTCTCAAAGAATGTAACATCCATCGTAACATATTTTTTTCCTGAAGCAGGATGATAACACTTGTAACCTTTTTGGGTTGAAGGATATTCAAGGAATATACATTTGATTGCACGAGGATCAATTTTAATTATGTCAGTCTTTGGCATGTGAACATAACAAATACACCTAAATATTTTGGAGGAACTAGGAAAAGATGATGTTTTGGACAAAGGACAACAATGAGAGATTTTAAATTCAAAATTCTAGAAGGCATATGATTGATTAGATATGCTATTGTAAGTAAGGCTTCAAACTAAAAAGTCTTTGGAACATTCATACTGAATAAAAAAGTTCGGGTTACCTCAAAGAAGAGTCTATTTTTACATTTAGCCACTCCTTTCTATTGAGGAGTATTAATGCAGGAAGTTTGATGTTCAATCCCACAACTGGTCAACAAATTTTTCAAATGGGTAAAAATACTCCCCCCCCATTGTCCGAACATAGCACTTTAATGGATGTTTCAAAGGGAGTTTGGATCATTTTATGAAAGTTCTGAAAATGACACCCACTTCTCTTTTTGTTTTCATTAGATAAACCCAAGTACACGTGGAACAATCATCCACAAAAGTAATGAAATAACGGAATCCTAATAGTGATGTAGTAGGAGAAGGTCCCCAAACATCATAATGCATAATTCAAAAAGGAATGACACTTTTATTATTATTAATTGAATATGGGTTCCGAACATGCTTAGACAACTGGCACACTTTACAATTCAACTTTGACACATTATTGGACAAAAAAACTAGGAAATAGAAGCTTCATAGAAGACAGATATATGACCCATACGGTTATGCCATTGCATTAACCAATCTTTATTATTTATATGTCTACTACTAGACTGATATGCTGTAGACACTGAAGAAACAACATCCATATTAAGGAGATAAAGTCTATCAATTATACAACCATTCCCAATCGTTAGCTTCAAAGCTAGGTTCTAGAAAATACAATGAGAAGGCAAAAAGGTTACTGAATAGTTTAAATCGTGAGTAATGCGATTAATGGACAACAAGTTGGTTGCAAACTTTGGGATATGAAGAATAGACGTTAAGGACATAATAGGTGAAACATTAATACTTCTTATACCTGATATGGAAGATAATGTTCTATTTGCCACCCGAACTTCATCACGACCAGGACTAATAGAGTATGATAAAATAAATGAAGATAGACTAGTTATGTGGTCGGAAGCCCCATAATTTATAATCTAGGATGGAGATGTGGTGGAGGAAACATGAAGAGCGGTAGCATTGGTACCTAACTGAGAGGAGGAAATGATGAAGTAGGTGCGTAAGGGGCTGGATGAGCTTCTCTAGCACCCTCCCACTGAGACATATGTCTTCGTAAATTCTCAAGTTCAGCCTTGGGAATAGTAACCATCATTTGGAAAGAAGTGTCACCTGAGGAAGTAGTGTGAGAATTCATCATATTCTGTATACCATAACTCATGCTTGTATCACTCTCATAAGATGAAATTGAATTGACCTTCATGGGAATAGGCTTGCTGAAATTTTCAGGGCACCCCACCAAATCTTAACAATTTTACTTTGTGTGCCTTGGTTTTCCACAATGATTACACTTCAACTTGTCATTGTCAATTGGACCAGACTTCCATGGTATCTTCTCTTTATCATCAAAGGTTGATTTGAAAGGCTTTTTAAAGCTTCCCTTGCCCCCTTTCTAAGAGGTAGAAGTAGATGTTGAAGTATATTAATTTGCGTATCTCCTAACACCTTAAGGTTTTGGGAGTTGGTTAATTTACTGTCAACATGGTATTAGAGCAGGTTTGGTCGTGAGTTTAAATCCCGATTGAAGTATTTTCCCGGATGTAGTATTATGCACGTATGCACGCGTTGTGTGGACCCGTGCCTAGTTTCCCAAGTGTGTTCCTAGGAGAGAACAATGTTTCTCTTGAAGGGGGTGTTAAAGTATATTAATTTGTGTATCTCCTAACACCTTAAGGTTTTAGGAGAGTTGATTAATTTATTGTCAACAGTAGAAACTAATGCAGATCTCTCAAGAAGTCTAGAAGAATACTATTATTTAATACTCTTCCTGCTATTTTCATTCTAAGCGAAGGCATACACTTCATTTAAGGATGGTAGAACATCTTTACTCAAAATATGAACTTGAATGAGTTCAAAATCAGCATTTAATCCTACCAAGAACTCAAAATTTCGGGTGCGCTCCATTTTTTCCTTATATGCTACAACATCATTTTGACTAAATAGTTTGAATGTCTCATAATGATCCAACTTTTCCCACATGCTACGAAGGGCTGCAAAGTAACTAGCAAGGCTCTTCTCCCCCTGACAAAGATGAACAATCGCTTGTTTCAACTGATAGACCCTAAAAAAATTCTTCACCTATGAATAGGTCTGAGTTATAGAATCTCATATTTGCTTAGCTCTTTTAAGGAATAAAAAACCCTATTGATGTGAAGCTGCATTGAATGGAGTAACAAGGACATGACTGTCAAATTCTTAGATTCTCACTTATCATATGCTGGAGTATTTGATTCAGATGGCTCTACTACATGGCCATTGATATACCCAAGCTTTCCTAGTTTGCCAATATACATCTTAGCGGATTGGGACCACTCCAAGTACTTTGTCCCATCAAGTTTAACAGTAGTAATCTGTACATTGGGGTTGTCACCTTGGATACCCAATGGTAAATACATTGTTAAAAGTCCCAGACCCATTAATGAACTCTCCAGTCTTCCCAGACTCCACCTCAAACATTTTTGAATTTTTGAATTTTTCGAATGTTTGATTTTTTTTGAGATTGTCTTAGCTACTGCAACCAAAAGAACCCCCAAATCTTACAAGCCTAACCCCAACAACTTCTGGAGATGCCAACTAAAACCCACGAACCAGGAAGCTTTCATTCCAGGCTAAGAGCAACATAGACGAGATACAATCTACTACAAGTGCCCAAAAATAAAAAAAAAAGTTTCCAAACAGGGCATTTGGACCAAAAGATCGTATCTTACTAGTCATAGGCATTGGTAAGCTAGTGTTTTTGTAAAAAAGATTGGAAAAAATCATTAAACCAGGTCTGGCTTTAATATACTCCATGATTCTTCTCACAGAATCGTCAATTCTTCACTAATGCTCAAAAAACCAGTTTTTACTGGTTCGTATTGTTGGGACAACCATTTCCATAGCAAACAATTAAAGAAAAACACTCGTTTTACTAGTCATAGGCATTCGTGGAGTTTTACGATTTTGTAAAGAAAATCTCTAAAAAAATGTCTTCGATCATTAGATGCTCTAACCAATAGCACAAAAAAACTTGATAAATCATGCTGTGTCAAAAATGACCCAACCCTTCTGGTTGATTGTACGGATGCCGATGTCAGCCTAGGTTTGTTGACATCAACAACCTCTTCTGGCTAGGTTGGACTTGCTCTTATACCAAGATGACTTTGGTGATTCAATTTCCCTACCTTGATGTCTTTATCAGCAACCTACAGTGAGAAAGAGAGATGTATAGAAAAAGAGAAGAAGAAGAGGGGGAGTAAGTAGATCAATCATATGAAAGGAATACGACATCATTCTCATATGTGTATTTTATTATTTATATGGGTATACTGAAAAAATACCAGCAAGGCAGCAACACCCTTTGTATACATAAATAATACCAACCAAACCATAATTATACTCCCAGGCACTTATACCCTTACATACATGTTACCTCACTACTTCAACAATGCTTCCTATCAGGTTCATTGGGAGAAAATCTCTAATATTTTCAGCCCCTTCCTTTTTAGGAATCAACAATGTAAACGTGACATTGCTCCATTAATTCAGAAAACCCCTCTCATAAAAGGCTTGTATGAACTGCATCGAATCTCCTTTTATCACATCCCAACAACATTTTCGTTAAAAAAAAAGAGGAAAACCATCTACACTTAGGGCCTTATCTGCGTCAAGCTGCCACACTACATTTTTAAGTTCTTCCTCCTCCAGCAAGCGCTCTAATCAATTTACTTGGAATTCTAAAATATCGGTCATCTCTAACCCATCAAAAGTCGGTCTGTATGGCCATGGCTCTGATTACAGCTCCCGGTAGAAGTCCTCAACTTTTCCCTAATATCTTATTCGATCTTAGTCACTTCTACACCTACCCTTAATTTTTGCAATGCATTTATTCCTCTTCTACAGCTCACCATTTTGTGAAAGAATTACATGTTATCACCTTCCTTCAGCCATTAGACCCTTGATTTTTGCTTCCACATTAGCTCTTCTATAGCTAGGATCTGCCATATTCTCCATCTACCTCCTGCTACCCTTTGTGTTCTCTGACAGCCCTACCTCTTCTTGCTTCTTATCCCATCTTTGAATTGCTTCTAAAGCTGCTACCTTTCTTTTTTCAATATTTGCAAACACTAAATGTTCTACCATTTCAATTTCTTCTTTATTAGCTTAAGCTTGAGTCAGAATCTTTGACTCGGAGGACTTATCACTTCAAAAGATGTCCACTATCCTTCACTAGGTCTTCAGACCCGAATGCAAATCATCTGAACCATTTAGAACTCCCGTTGGCAAGTAGTCCTCCCATTCCTAAGACACCAGAAAATGGTCCAGCTTATTCATGGAAGGATTATCTTAAAAGTTTGACCATGTGAATCGGATGCTCTCTATTGGGAGGTCCCCTACAATCCAAAAATTCACCAAACATCTCCATTTCCCTTGTATGCCTACTACCCTTGATTCCATCCTCCACAAAAAGCACTTCATTAAAATCTCCATCCCCACACACCAAGGGAGACTCCAAAGGATAAAGATCTACTCTAGCTTGTCTAGAAAATACTTTAGTCTCGTCCCATCTCAAGGGCCATAAACCCAAGTCAACACCCATCTTTGAACCTCCCCTTGATGCTGCCACCAGAGATATCGAGAAAGAGCCTGCTACAGAGTCGGCTTCATCCACACAGTTTCTTTCCCATAAAATTATAATCCTTTATGCAGATCGCTCTAAGGGAAAAGCTAACCAGAACTCCTGAAGCTGCTAATCCTTAAAGAGTGGGCGCTCCACTTATAAAGTCTTCAACTCATCCAATATCACCGCTACTGCCCCACATATTCTGATCATGTCTCTCACCAGCGTCCTCTCACTGCTGCCTAAACCCTTACATTTCATGACATATTCCAATCTTCATTCGCAACTAGCTCTTACCTTACACAAGCACATTGGGAGAGGAAAATGCTACTTGGTATCACCTTTTCAGACTGCATTGCAAGAGTCTTAGCCAACGGTTTGTAGATGCTTCCCACTAAGCTTATTGGATGAAAATCCTTCAAATATTCCTCCACTTGTTTCTTCGGGATTAGAAAGATGAAGGTCGCAATAGAGCTTTTGTTCTAAGCTCATCGCTGATAAACATATTTTATCACTCGCGTCACATCTTTTCCAATAATATCCCAAATCTTTTTATAAAAGATCATAAGAAAACCATTTAGCCCTGGTGCTTTGTCTTCTTTTAGGCCCTTTAGAGAAACAACTTTTCCCTTTGTAAACTACCTCTCAACCCAATACCAACTATCCTCACTCCTCACAGATTGTTTCAATGATGCAGGTAACAATGCAAGACTTATGTATGTGCCGCCCCATAAGAGAGCTAGATTTAAATTTATATGTTATGTGGGATTAGTAAGGGTCTTATAGGGGTTAACGTTATTTTGTGTCCATGTAATAAGGCTAATAGTGCCAAAATTTTGGTTGTTTTTTTTTAGTAATCCCGTTTTTGATGTTTAGCCCACTTTTTCAAAGGTCAAAACTTGTCATTTTGGCTTGATTTTGGTGTCATGAGATAGTTTATTCAGTTACTTTTCTAATGAGATCAAGATTGCACAAATCTGGGCTGATTTGAGAAAATTATGACCAAATTAC
>JAOXJP010108907.1:0-14166 GCA_025762735.1 Platanus orientalis | reverse complement strand
GATCTAAGAACCTAGGAATTCAAAACAAAACAATAATTTAATGTTCTTTTACCTCTTGGTGTGCAAAAACGTTCCTAAGCTTCAAATTCTTCAAAAATCTTCAAAAAATCATTCAAAACCTATTTTTATCCCTTGTTCTTCTTCCTTTTTTGGTTCTTAAGGTTTCTAGATCAAATTAGGTCGATTTTGATCCATTATATAGATCTCTTAAGAGTCCTAAGTGAAGTATTTGGGTCAAAATTGGAAGTTTTTAAACTCAAAAATTCAATTTTCACGAAATTGGATCGATCTCGGTCAAAATCGGATTAATATGGCATGTTTTGGACCACTTTTCTTGTAAACTCTGAGATGCCAGATCGATCAGCTAAAAATTGAATCGATCTGCTAAGTTTGGATCAATCTGATGAAATCGGATCGATTCGGATGGCTTTTCTAGATTCAACCCCTTCATACTAAAATGCCCATAACTCCCTATGGAAAACTCAAAATCAATCTCCGTTTATTGTGTTGGAAACTAGACTTCAAGACCTTTCCAACAAGGTATATATCACCATCTAATTCACATGAGATTCATATCAGTGGGCCCGGGAAGTTACCCTAAATTTGTGAACCTGTCAGCACTAACACATTTTGGCAAAATGATCATAATTTCTTCTAGAAAAATCCTATTAACTTACCGTTTGTTATGTAAGACTATACTTCCATGCATATCTAAAGGATTAAGTTTCTATAATAAATTATTTCTATATTTTTTTTGGTGCCTTTCTAAAGTTGTGTTGATGATCAAATTAACATATATGCATTTAAATGGTCCTATGTATGTATAGAACTTATGTGACATGTGTTAGCATTATAAATGTGACACGTGTACAGTAATATATGCATCATTGGGTAGGGTGTTACAGCTCTCTCATTGTTTATGTGGACTTGAGAGAATGTGAGTCGTTGAATTCTGGAATGGTCACCAGATAAAAGACCTTACTGCACCAGAGAATCTGAGGGCGGCGAATCCCGTTTAAGGACAACATCTATGGACCTGCCTCGATTGCATCTTAAACCAATAAGCTTTTCTAACTCTACTCTAATTTCATTTATAGATTCTTTTGGTGGTTTACAGTAAGTTACATGCTTGTTAATTGTCATTACATAAATTGTGTATTGTTTTAAGACTGATATTGTCTTAGATTTATAATTTTTTGGTTGCATATATAAACATAATAACAACAGAGCTTCAACCTTAGATGAGGAAGGCTCTATTAAGAAAAAAAACTTTGTTACACCTTTCTAACAGGAGTGCCAATCAAGTGGAAATCAACAAAAAGAAGGATCGTGAGACAAACATCATGCTACGTGGCCCGGAATAGAAACGATCATTCTCCCTTTTTTTCTTAAAGTAAGGATAGTTTTAATCTAAATGCTCTAATAAATTTGGTTATGGGGTTTCATGCGGTTAAGGAATTTGATTCTAACTCTCTTGAGGCAACCAAGATTTATTTACGAAATTTCAAATTCATGCCTTATTATATAAACCTTTTACATCCAATTTATATTCATTTGGTTAAGTAAGTTCTATGTTTGTCTTTCAGTAACCAGAATAAGGAAAAGGTACATACGACATTTGAATATAAACTAGAAATATCATGCTCTTAATAAATTTTGGCATGCTTTCTATTAGAATTATATTTTATTTACAAAGTTATCTCATTTATTGGTCATGTCAAGTCTTTCAAGTGTTTAATACGATTTTGAATGATTAGGTAGGGTGTTTTTTATTCTCTCATCTGTTTATCATAAGTTCTAGAACGTTAAGAAGTGAGGGTAGTGGTCTTCTTTCCATCCCCATAACTTTCCCATTGCTGATAGTGGTGGATCTTTCATATGGATTTTCATCAATTTAGGAGGTTTAAAAATTAAAAGTTCTCTAGGATTCATTTCCCTAGTTTTTTTTTTCTGAATAGCTTCTGATGTCTGTCATACTCGGTGATAAATGAAGCTCACCATCATGTGTGATGTGTTCTTATCATAAACTAAATGTTTTGGTGAATTTTCTTGGAAGATGTTTACATTTAAAAGAGATTGGAAGATGAGTTTTGTTGATGTTATTGGGAATTCTAGGAGCTTAATTGTGTTTTGGAAAAGCAATTTGGATATTCAAGTTATTGATCAATGTTCTAGATTTATTGAGTTGGTCATTAATGATGAGTCGATTAATGCAAAGTGGTCTTGTTTGCTTATTTATGAATAACCTAACAGCTCCATGAGATTAGGGCTTATGATTCTACTATCGCCAAGATCAATATCATTTTTAATTTCCTAATTTGCATTGGGGATTTGGAATTACCTATGGTACAAATAGGTCAAAATGGATGATTTAAGAATTACTTTAAGAAATTTAGCTAGAGCTAGTAGAATTTTTTAAGAAAATTTGATTGATTTGTGTCACTCAAGCTCTCCATTTACCTGGATAAATAAATAAGGTAGACTTTATCATATCAAAGACAAACTTAACAAAGGGGCTGCTAATCCTGAGTGGGAACTCCTATTTTCGGAAGTTGTTACTTGGTTCTGATCATAATCCCCTCTTTCTCGATACGAACTTTGAAATTGAATTTAGATCTCCTCCCTTTAGATTTGAATGGATGTGGACTTCCCATTATGGGTGTTCTTATCAAATTCATAAAGGTTGGAATAAAGGGGTTGAAAAATGTAAGATTAAGAATGTTAGCAAACCTTTGGCAACTTAAAAGGATAAATCCACTTTTGCAAGACTAGGTTATGCTAACTCAATGCTATGATCCCTACAGATTAGATTAGGAGGACCATTAAGGAGGAAGAGAACTCTTTGTTTAATTTATATGGCAAAAATGAAATGTTTTGGGTCGAGAAAACTAGAGTTAAGTGGCTCAAATATAAAGATGGAAATTCAAATTCTTTCTCCAGTCCACTATTGAGAAAAGAGATCAGAACAAAATTAGTGCCTTAAAAGATGAAAGTAATTCTCGGGTGAAAGGGGATGAACAAATAAATTTTCTCTCTAGTAGATTTTTCATCAATCTCTTCAGTTCCTCTTTCCTTAATCAGCCACAAATTAAGCAAGTCTCTGAGAAGTGTAACTTTTCTTCCTTTGATAAGGCAAAGGATCTCTTGAATGTTGAGTTCTCCAAAAACAAAATTAAGATAGTTACCTTTGAGCTTGGCAAATTGAAAGCCCAGGGTCTTGATGGCTTTCAAGCTAGCTTTTACCAAGAATTATGGGGGTTAATGGGAGATGATGTGATGGTATTTTTTAATAAATGAATTTTTATTTCTAGTATCAATTGAACCTCTATTACCCTAATTCCTAAGTGAAAGATCTTGGGTTTATGTCCCAATTTCATTTTATTAGCTTGTGCAATGCGACATACAAGATCATTTCTAAAGCTATGACCAATAGAATGAAAATTGTCTTTCCTAAAATCATTTCCCCTAATCAAAGTGCCTTTGTGATGGATAGACAAATAATGAATAATATTTTTTATAACCCGTGAAATTCTTAGGTACCTTAGATTAGGTAAATCCATGGAGAATTATATGGCCTTAAAAATTGATACAAGCAAGGCCTATGATAGAGTAGAATGGGCCTTGGTGATTTCTATCATGAAAAAGTGGGTTTTGCAAAAAAATGATAAAATGGGTTTGGAAATGCATGGCCTCTGTTTCTTATCGTGTTTTAGTGAATGGCTCTCCCGGTAATCTTATATTTTATTCTCGAGGGTTAAAACAATGTGATTATATTTTCCTATTTCTTTTCCTCTTTTTTGTTGAAGGCTTTTATGCTTTCCTAAATGATAAAGAAAGAGGAAATCTTATTCATGTGGTATTAGAGTCAAGAAGGCTAGTCCCTCTATTTCTCACCTCCTTTTTGCAAATGATTGTTATATATTTTTAAAGGGGAATATGAGATAAATCAATGTCATCAAAGATTGTTTGCATATCTTTAGTCAATCCTTGGATCAAATCATTAATCATGATAAATCAGAGCTCCAATACCCCTAGATATTTTAGAAGGTTGGTTTAGGGGGCTTTTCAACATTAAATAATCTCAATCTTTAGGAAACTATTTTGGTCTTTTGTCTTCTATTGGTAGGGAAAAAAGACATATTTGTTTGCTTTTCTTGAAGAAAGGTTAAAAAAAAAAAATTCAAGGGTGGAAGTCAAAGCTTCTCAATCAAGTGGATAAGGAAGTTAAAATCTGTTTTCTCAGCCATTCCTTCCTATTTTATCTTGTTTTTTTATCCAAAAAAAAAACATGCAACTCTATTAATTCTACTAAAAGGAAGTTTTGGTGGAGGAAGTAATGAGATTAAGAAGAAGATTAATTGGATCTATTGGGAGAATCTTAGGAAGAATAGGAGGAGGGTGGTATGGGTTTTCGCGATTTTCTTGCTTTTAACAAAATCTTGCCAAAACAAGCTTGGAGATTGTTAAAAAACCATGATGCTCTTTGGGTAAGATTGCTAAAGTCTATATATTTTTCAAATTGTGATTTTCTTTTTGCTAAGTCTAGGAATACTAGTTCTTGGGCTTAGAAAAGTATTTATTCTAGGAAAGAGTTTCGTCGGAAGGGCATTAGATGGCAGATTGGGACAGGTGAATAGATTAAGATATGGTCTGATATGTGGATTCCCTCCTCTCCAAATTTCAAGATACATCAACTCCCCTCGATTGACTCTCCTATATTATGTTCCTAAATTGATTAACCCTGCTTCCAAGAAATGGGATTTGTTTCCTCTAAAGAATATTTCCCTTCCTAATTTGATTGAGTCCATAAACAAAATACCTTTAGTCGCTCTCCCACAAACAATTTTTCATATCAAATTACTATTGCTCCGAATCCCCCTTCCTTTCCCCTGTCTCCCATTCGGGTAGACCTTGGGCTAAGTTACAGGGCCGTCCTATTCCCCATGAATTCAAACTCTTTATGGAAAGCATGCAATGAAGCCATTCATACCAAATTGAATCTTTTAAAAAGGATAATGAGGTTAATCCTATGTGCCCACAATGCAAAGTTAAAGAAGAGTCTGTTTACTTTCTTATGATATTTATAGTAGAATTTGATTTGCAAGCTTCCTATCTTTAAGAGTTAAGGAATCTACTGATATTTCTTTTGCAAAGTGGTTTATGAGTTGGTTCAATAGAAATGATATTGATAGATCTGCTAAGACTGATATTATATCTTCTGTCGCCTCTTTTGTTGGAATATTTTGAAGCATAGAACTGCTGAATTTCATGAGAACTTCCCTCCCTCTTTTACTAAAATTCTCTTTGATTCTTGTAAGCTTATCATGGAGAGTAAAGAGAGTCTAGGAGTGTCCTCAATGATGGTGGGCTCGTGTGCTTCCTTTTGGACCCCTCCATCTAAAGGGGTTGTGAAAGTGAAGTTTGATAGTTCTTTCCTTCATTCCAGTGTTTGTGGTGGGGCTGGTACAGTCTATAGAGATGATGAGGAAGGCCACTTTTTGTTTGGCTTGGCGGAACAGGGTATGGTGGATTCAATGGAAGCTGCGGAATGTTGGGCAGCAAGTATGAGTCTTTTAAAAGCCTTGAATTTAGGGTATAAGTCGGTTCAATTAGAGGGGGACTACAAGAATGTCATCTCTTACGTATGTTAAACCCTTAATTCATGACTGTAAGGAGCTTATGAACATGTTTGGCAATCTTTCTTTCTCTTGGGTTAGGAGGTCAGGCAACAAGTCTGCCCACGAGCTCGATGCTTATGGGTATAAACTTGGCTGAATGTAGGGAATGGATGATTCCTCCGAGTTGGGTGGAGGATTCTCTAAATGGGGTTTGTCTCAAGCTAGTTTCTCTAATATATTGCTGATTTTTACGAGAAAAAAATTTAAAGGGATAAGTATAAATTATAAAAACCAGGATTGGTGTGACCACCACCACAGGCACATGTGCAAACACCCTTCTCCTTGTAATGGAAAAAAGGCTCGTCATAGAAAGCAAATGTTATTTAAAAAAAAAAAAAAAAAAGAAAGAAAAGAAATTAATATTTAATAATAATAATAATAGAGAGAAAAGAAAATTCTGCATTTGCAAGTGAGCGAGTTCACCAATTAGGATCTGGACACATACCTTGTGCGAAGTTTGGGTCCAGCACAGGAGCTAACCACAAAGGCGCATTGGCGAAAGGCTGTCAATGGTCAAATATGAATTGGATATCGGTATTTTTGTATTTGTATTTGTTTATTTAATCAAATATCGGATTGAATTCAAATATTTTATTAAAATTTATGAAAGCAATAAATTCCTAGAAATTATAAAAATAGAAGATGATTGATAGATCAACAAGAAAATGGGGGACTGACTGCTACAGAGTTTTCTTTCATTCAAATTGGGAATAGGAGATGAGAAATGGGTTAAGGTTAAAGTTACGATATTCATGTATTATATTCTACATAACATGTCTTATAATATTATAATATAAAGATTAATTATATATTAATTTCAATGGATTCAGATATTAAGTTGAATAATCACATGTAGATGCATTCGAATGGAATATTAATGGATGGAACACACTAATACGGATAATAATCGGATAGTTGACAGCCCTAGAGCCAAAATGTTATTTGACAAGAGAAATTAATAAGGGAACGAAACAGGCCGTAACGAGGTCGGACAGGATCCGAACCCTAATCATAGTTTAGGGAGAGAGAGAATTTTTCGGTGACGTGTCGATCTGGTAGGCCAGATAGATAGGTCCTAACAGGCCATAGGAGGACAGACAGGATCGAACCGGACAACCATGGGGGGGAGAAGAGAGAGAATTTGATCGGAAATTACGGCCGCTTGAGTTTGCATTTCGAGTCTTTCGTCTCGTCCATATAAAGAGGAGAGTTCGTTTAAACGACTTTTGATTTCCAAACCTTTTCTCTTTCTTCTTTACCTCCCTCTATCTTCTCTCTCCTGGATTGGAGATCGTCTTGGTCGTGGTGGATTCATGGCGTATCGAAGAAGACAAGCGATTTCTAAGTCTTCTACGTTCAAAGAAGAGATTCGATATCCACCCGATGACAGCTCTTCTTCGTCTCTCGCTGCTCAAGCTATACGAGCATCCTCCGCTCATCGCGATTCCTCCTTCTCCTCCGCTTACGGCGAATCGGCTCTCGCCTCCGCTTACAAGGACTCGCATGGCCAAAGATCTTCCCCATCGAGACAGGTCGGATTTTTTTTTTTTTTTTAATAATTACATGAACGGATCGTTCTCTGCTTTGCGAATATATGGAAAATTTTAGGGTTTCTTTTGGTGTGACACTTTTTTATTTTATTTTAAATAACGGATTTGGATGATCAGTAACTAACTGCATTTGGAAATATCTGTGATGCCTGTGTTTAGAAGTTTGAATTTGTCCTGCAAATGTTTGTTCTGTTTGAAATAGTAGTTTGGCCGTTGGATGAGGGAGACATCTAAATGAAATGTATTTTGGCTTGTGATTGGCTGTGTTTTTATTTTTTTATCGCTTTCTTTATTTTTCAGATTACTGGAATTTATGGGTTGAATTTTCTCATTTTTGCACTTGAGTATGTGATGACGGATACCTTTATAATTATTTAGATCAGTTGATCTCTTCTGATGAAAAAATAAACCCGTCTCTCTTAATATTGGAAGAATATAAGTAACATCGATCTGATTTTCAATTAATGAAGTAGAATTATAATCAGAATTGCCAGATTTATGCTCTTTATATGAGTTGGGTCAGGATTTGTTTAATTATTTTTCTGTTTTTGAGAGAGAGAGAATGCAGTGAAGACAAACAAAATCTTTATCAGTAGATGTTGATCTGATTCAGAGACATTAGATATGCTGAAATTATTCTGAATTTGGAGGGTTCTTGTTATTGCTTTTATTTTGATTCTATTGTGATGATGAAAATTCTGCATGTGAATAAAGTCATGTCATTTGATCTTGCATAAGCTAATTATCGAGCTGAATGCAATAAATAGAGAAGATAGTTTAAATGTTACAATGAATTATACAAATACAATGACAATGTCTACCTATTCTACATTGCTGATCAAGTTGATTGAGAATTAAGTTTATGCAAAGAAAGGTGAGTTAAATGTAGCAACCGTATCCTGACTTTGTGAGATTGGATCACTTTTTTTTTAGCTTGAATTTAATCCTGCATGAATCAAACACAAAAGTTGAAATGCTAGTCTTTGATATTTTAAAATCTGGCATTTTTTTTACATGATAAGCAAAGAAAAGACTCATTAAAAACTGGCATTTTAATGTATCATGTATGTGCGGTAATATTGGACCAATGATTTGTACAAATGGACACATGTATGGATGTCAAAACGAATGCGAAATTTCAGACATGACAACCCCTAAAATTCTAGAAATAGCTACATCACTCTCTGGTTGGAACGAAGCAGGGAAAAGAAAAAGGGAAGGAAAGAAAATGAGAAAATGCCAATTTGTTTAACCTGTTAACATTATTGGTTAACCATACCCAGTACTAAGATTAAGCAGTAGAAGTGCAAGAAGCAAGAAGATATAATGGCAACAGAAGGATAATAGGAGAATCCACCCAAAGAAAAAGGATAAAGAGGACAACGTAAGGATTCTGATGTTTTGGTGGGGAGGGGGGATTAAATTGCTGATGTGTCCATGATTGAGAGGGTAAGAAAGTTACAGGAAAATACAGAGGCTTTGGTGAATGCATGTTTGGAGAAGGTAGCAGACAAGTAGTTTGAGCTCCGTAATTCAGAAGGAATATTGTATGGGAGTTGGGTATGGACTTTCTTGTGATGCTATTAACTCAACTAGAGAAGACCAGGCTTATGGTATGGACTTATTTGGAGATGGTGTTCGGAATGAAAAGTTTTCGTGTGCCCCTTTTTCACATCTCATAAGTAGATATGCCGTTGCCTTTCCAGCAAAGCTTGTATGGGATTTTCCTGGCAACACCACGATAGCATTCTTATTATGGAAGGTATCACTTGATAAAATTCTTGCCATTGATCATTTGATTAGCATACAAAATATTCTACCATTTTTTTTATGCAAGTCAGATGAAGAATTGGTCAGCCACATATTTTTCCATTGCTAATTTTTTAGCGTGGCATGGCAGCATTTGTAACAGTTGTTTTGAGTTGATTAGAATTCTCATGGAATCATTTTGGAGGCATATGATTGTAAGGGTCAGGTTTGTGGAAGATGACCCTTGTTGTGATGCATTAGTGTCTTGGAAATGAGTGATATAATACAATTTTGGAGGGAAATATTGAACTAATTGCTAAGTTATTATCAAGGGCAAAACGTCTATATTCTATTGGTCACCGATCCTTGCAGTTTGCAAAAGATACATTTTTGTCTTCAGCAAGGCTTCTTATTGTTAGCCAAGATACCTTAGATGTGTGTTGAGATGTTTTTAAATCATCTAGGGGCTGCAAATTAATTTATCTTAAAGTGAGCTAGTCAGGGTTGGAGAAGTTTCCAATGTGGAGAAGTTGTCAAGCCTGCTATGTTGTAGAGTGGGTTCTGTACCTCCTATAGTTTGGTCTTTTCTTGGGAGCCAACTATAAGAAAACTTCGGTTTGGGAGTCTATCATAGAGAGATTTGAGTAAAGGTTAGCGTGTTGGAAGAGTGGGGATGTTGATCTTGCTAAACTCCACTTTAATGCTGAATGAACTCCTAAAAGTATCAAATAGATGGGCATTAGATTAATGCGAGAGGGGTATAAGGTTCACATTTAAGGTTTTTGATTAGAAGGGAAAAGGGTAACTACGTTAAGGTACTGATTTTAGTGTTTTGGTTCTTTGAAGGGATTGTTAGTTTGTTATAGCATGACTTGTGTGCACAAAGAAAGGGTGGCCATGGGTATAAAGTGTGGTTTGGTGTAGGAAACAATGTAAAGTTGGAACATGGATTGTTAGGAATGAAAGGACTAAATGGGTTTGAAGAACTTCAATAACAGAAAATAATAAAAGAAGAGTAGGAGAATGAGAGAAGTTCAAGGTATCCACCTTTCATCGTAATGGAGTCTAGCACAACTATTGTTAATGCACTCCACCATCAACATGTCAACATCTTGGAGTCCAGCAAAGCAAGAATAATTAAGAGGGCAATCTTTAATATATTTTTTTTCTTTCAATTGAGAGGAATATGTGTATTTATTGGTTAAAGTGCTTGACATTTTGTCCTAGTTTTCTCCCCAATTTTTAGTAAAACTGAAGGCCAAATTGAAGTAGGAAAAAGACTCAAATCCTTACTAAAAGAGAAAACCCAACCATTAAGCGCACCTAGAATATGAAGAACATATAAATTTCTAAAGAAAAAAACCAACCAAAATGGGAAAAAAACTTCACTTTTTTTTAAAAAAGAAATCCCAACTACAATATGAAGAGAATCCAATTAAAATAGGAAATAATGTTTTCTAATTCTTGTGTTTGACATAGAACTTTCTAAAAATGCATATGAAAGAGGAAATTGTGTAAATACCTCAGACTAGGAAATCACCAAAATAAACTTAGTGAAAAAATTATAAATTTTTGGACTTAAGAAAGGAATGAGACCAACGTAGCTCAACCACCAAGGTGGACCCCTTCCATACGACATTTATGGTGGGACCTATCTAGGCTTGTGGGACCCACTTTTTGTTATTGATCCCATCATTTCTCTCCAGCTTGGACTGTGATGAATGAAGAGTTTTATACAACTTGTACAAGTAGGGATCCAAACATTGAAGTTCAACCATGATGATCAAAGAGTTGTCGGTATGTGGTCAGTCTTTCCACTTGACAAAGAACTTGTGGTACTCTCCATTTGGTGTAGAAACTACTTGGTCATTAGGAACATATTTAATGGCTTTTTTGGCTCGTGGTATGACAGGGAGATGAATGTGTTTCTTGTCATAATTTTCATCCTCATGATGACCATGGTACAAAGGAAGAGCTTTGGTTGGGACAACAACTCCAGTACATAGGAATTGGAATTGATCTTCTTCAAAATTTTATAGGTTTACTAAACTACTAGACTATAGTTATTGATACTTTCCTTAGATCTTTTGGTCGTAGGCATAATATGACCATATCACCAATATTGAACCCAATGAATTGATGATGGGAATTGGCCAATTTTAATGCCTTGTTGCTAATTGTTATCTTCTATTGAACATTATCATGGATGTCTTGTCTATGTTTCACCATACAATGAAACTATAGGAGAGAGTGATTAAGCATCGACTAAGATGTGAAACTACAGTGTCTAAAAATCAGTTTGGATTTATGTCTAGGAGATCAACAATTGAAGCTATTTTCCTACTTCAGTGATTGATGGAAAAGTATAGAAAAAAGAAGAAATATCTTCACATGGTCTTTATTGACCTATAAAAGGCATATGATAGAGTACCAAGAGAGATCATTTGGTGGCTTTTGGATAAAAAAGGGGTTCCAAGTAGATATATTGACTTAGTTAAAGATATGTATGATGAAGCGGTAACTAGTGTTAGGACAACTAGGGGTGGGACAAGTGGGTTTGTGATCATAGTAGGCTTGCATCAGGGGTCAGCATTTTTTATTTTTTTTAATGAGAAAAAAACTTTATGGATAAGTTGACTAAGCATATACAGGAGGAGGTGCCATGGTGTATGTTGTTTGTTGATGATGTTATGTTGATTGATGAGACTAGAGAAGGGGTAAATGCCAAGCTAAAACTATGGAGGGATGTTTTGGAATCAAATGGTTTTAGGATAAGCCGGACTAAAATAGAATATATGGTATGCAAGTTTAGCCAAAATGGGAGTAGAAATGAGGGAGTAGTTAGAATTGATAACCAAGAGATACCTCGAAGTGACCATTTTCGTTATCTTAGTTCAATCATGCACAAAGAGGGAGATATTGTAGATGATGTTGCTCCTAGAATTAAAGTGGGATGGTTGAAGTGGAGAGGTGCTTCTAGAGTGTTGTGTAATAAGTGAATACCACTAAAATTGAAGGAAAATTTTTATAAGACAACTATAAGACCAGCCAGGCTTTATTGAGCATAATATTGGGCCGCCAACAAACAACACGTACATAAAATGAGTGTGTGGCTGAAATGAGGGTGTTGAGATGGATGAGTGGTAAGATTAAAAAGGATAGAATTATGAAGGAATCCATTTATGGGAGCTTAGGTGTAGCACCAATAGGTGATAAAATAGGGGAAAGTTGATTGAGATTGTTTAGTCATGTGCAATGAAAACCAATGATTGCAACAGTGAGGAGTGAGACGATGCAAGTTGAAGGTGCTAGAAAGACTAGAGGAAGGCCAAAATTGACCTGGGTTGAAGTAGTAAGGAGAGACACGGTGGCTTGTAATTTAACCACAGATATGGCCCTAAATAGAGCGAAATGGCAGAACAGGATTCGTGTAGCCGACCCCAAATAGTTGGGATAAGGCTGTTTGTTGTTGTTGTACTTAGGCATGTTTCAATTGGAATTAGATGACTAGCTAGTAGATTGGGTAGACTTAAACCCGCAACAAGATCAAGTGCATATTGGATTTCCTGCATGGTTTGCAGCTCATCAGGCAAATCTTCAGGCACCAAGTCTAAAAAGTCGAACAACAACTGTTATTCTTTTTTTGAGGGCTTGGTTTTCTCCTTTGGGATTGGTTTGTTTACTTCATGAACCACTAATGCGTAGTGGATCCCTTGCCTTTTGCGTTCTCTCTCAAATTGTCTTAAGGTGAGCTCCTTTAGTTGATTAGTTTCCTTCTTCTTGGAGTCTCCATTCATCTTCATTGGCTTGAAAAGAATAGTTCGGCCATTGAACTTAGAGGCACCAGTGTTGAAATTTCCTTATGGTGCATTCCATGATTATATGGTCAAGGTCAACTGAGGAGAATGTGTGACCTTCATCGAGATTACATCACACCACACAAAGTCTTCATAAAGTCCAATCTTGAAGGGCACCAAACACCTATTGTTCGTGGGGTTTGTCTTGTTATTGACTTAAGCAACCTTATAAGGGGCTAGTATGCTTCTCGATTGGTAGTTGTAGCTTATCAACCATATCTTGGGAGATGGTGTTCATGTTATTATCTCCATCGATAATTAGTTTACATTCCTTATTCTTGTATTTAATGATTTTGTGGAAAATGTGGGTGCATACTTAGTCATATTCCTGTTATACTTATGGGCAGCAAGTATACGGCAGACAGCATGTACGGTTGCTCCATCATTAAGCCTTCATCTTTGTGGTCCAGCTTATCACGGCCAAAATGGGTCTCTTGGTTTGCTCCTTGATGAACAGAGAGTTCTTCTTCACCGCCTGTAGTTGCATTTGGCCCTTGTGATGCTGTATTATTGCCGCTGATGGTTCAATGCAAGCCCTCTGATTGCTTAGGTCAAGTAGTTGTTGTGTTATCTTTAAAAGTAGCCCATTCATGAAATTTTTTGGGTTTCTAGGTTCATAGTATCTACTACTAGTATATTGTCTAACCTTACTCTGATACCAATCTAATTCCGAATGAACTCTAGAAAGTATCAAACAAGTGGGCCTAGATTAATGGGAAAGTGGTAATAAGGTCTAGGTTTAAGGTTTTGGACTAGAAGGGAAAAGGGTAACAAGGTGAAGCTATTGATTTGTGTTCTGGTACTGCTAAAGTGATTGTTACAGCATGACTTGTGTGCTCAAAGAAAGAGGGGTTTTAGGTATAAAGTGGGGTTTGCTGTAAGAAACTAAGTTGGAATAGGGATTATTAGGGTGAAAGAGGGGCTAAAAGAGTTTGAAGAGATTCAATAATAGATAATAAGAGAGAGAGAGAGAGAGTTAATGAGTTTTTTTTTTCAATTGAAATGATATTTATTGGCCAAAGTACTGGACATCCAGGACTAGTACCCCTCCCAATTCTTAGTACAAAAGAAGGCTCAACCAAGGTAGTAAGATTACTCCAATTTCTATAAAAAAACATCCAACTAGAATAGGAAGAACACTCAAATTCCCTAAAAAAAAATTCAACCAAAATAGTAGATACTCCACTTCTTTTCATAAGGAAATCCTAACCAAAATAAGAAGAGAATCCAACCAAAATAGGAAAAGACGTTTTAGACCCATATTTATAGGCTCGAGCTGGGGCGTATCAAGGTGAATCTTGTCAGCCGCTTTTCCCCTCACGTTCTCGCGTG
>JAOXJP010108897.1:0-14166 GCA_025762735.1 Platanus orientalis | reverse complement strand
TGGACTCTAACATTCTGGAGAGAATCCTGGGGGCCTTCGACACTAATTAATGCAACTACTCACACTGATCGAATTCTAAAATGTGTATGAAATCCATACCCTCCTTTCTGATGGTCATTGATAATGTCCTTACAACCAAAGTGTCATCCATATTACAGCAAAAGTAGCAAACACCACTTTCCTTTCGAAGTAGGCACATAAGTGAACTGACATGATGACTAGGATTGGGAAATCATTCTTTGCACCCCCATATATTTAGATTTCAAAGTGAAATATTGGGAAGGATTCAGTGAAATAATAAAAGTTCTATCAACTCTATGAGCATCCTTTGCCACTCGAAACTGTGGGTTGAAAATGACAGAAGGTAGCCTATAACCTGGGCAGGCACCTAAGCACAAGGAATCTAAGTGGCTATATAGTTCAGCTCCAGAAGCCATTCAATATTCAAGCAGGGGGTTTTGGTAACTCTATCCTCATCATCTTCCTTCTGCTTAAACACGGACTCATCTTTAGCTTCAAAATTTCCAAATCATTATTACCATTTGAAATAAATCCACAAGATAGGTAGTAACATTGACAAACCATGTAGGCAATATGTCTATTTGCAATTCTACCATGATTGGAAGCAAGTCTATGTCTGGTCATATCATCCCATTTTTGGATATCAATCACTTTATGCAGCTTGTAAGAAGCTTAACAATCATCAATCAACAAAGTATATCATATTTGGGAGATAGTCTAGTAGAAAAATACTTGAGTCAAGGACTGCAAATACTGCAACAATAGCAAGAGAATAGGTTGACAATGATTACAGGGCTGCTAAATGCAAGTATGTTACTATGGGATTTAAGAAACCATATTCACATAAGCAAAACATATTTGTACCTACAATATTCACATCTATAAGGACATCAGATTGAAATGGAAAACTACATATTTTAAAGCTCTTAAAACATCAATCTAGCTGGATGTGTGAACTCTTACAAGATATGCCCGCATTAAAAACAAAATGCAGACGCTTTTCTTTCAGTCAAGCACACAAGGCAACACCTTTGCAGCATGTTATCAACAGGGGATTGTCATTCGGGCAGCAGGATACAAGATTGAGCCTGATAGACGACCGCACCCATTCCACCCAGACTGGGAAAAAAGTTGTGTATGCCATCCACATTCCACAGTACTCATGTCCCCGTTTCCTCTGAACCTCTTGCTTAGTTGCTTCCCCTGATAATTCCACAATGAAATGGGTAAATTTAAAGTGAACAAACTGTCTCCGCAATTAAGGAAGAACAAATGGAAACAGATTAAATGTAAAAACAGAGAAGAGCTAAACCACAAAAACAGCACTAAGTGAACACATATTGAACAAGCGCCTTCTTTTTCTTTCTTTCTTTCCTTTTTTTCTTTCTTTTTTTTTCCGGTGAATAACAAGTGCCTTCTAATGACAAAACATTACATATACTTTGTACAATTTTCTTGTGGTAATCAAGTTGAATACCATCAAGGATAATCGCGGGCAGTCCTAGAGAAGAATGGAGTAGTAAACAGACAAATTTTTCATTCTTAACAAAGTTCACTACTACTATCTTATTCTGCACCCAGTGACAAAGGAAAGAAAAGTTGGAAGTAAAACTACCTCAACTTCCATAGCCCTCAGAAGGAGTTCATCTCAAGACAGTAGGTTCGTCTTTTCACCAGCAGCTTTGCGGCCGTCCCATACGGCTCCTCGAATGCTGCCGAAAGCCAAGAACCATCAGAGATCTCCTTCTTGGCTGCAGTCTGCTCACTCGGCCGGATGGCAACCAATGTCGCCCCCTTCAGCACATCCCCATTAGGCAGCTCCAAGTGCGGGGCGTACCAGAGCCTCATATTGAGGGCGGGCACCTGTGTCCGTCTTGAAGCCGTCGAAGCAGACAACGGCTTCACCCTCAGCTCTTCCAACTGCTCTCTGTTCATACACAGCACCCCCTGCCCATGAGCATCTGTCAAAACCAGGCTATCCAAGGTGTGGTGATCAGCTATTATCGGCTGAAGCAAGTAATGCCTCGCCGAAGCTGCGATCAGAGAGCTAATGGTCCAAACCACTCTCAATTTCAGACCTCCGTTGGTATAGAATGAGTCAGGGATATTCCCGTTGTCATCTCCGTTGCCGGCACAGAGACCATCGCCTCCGCCGTCGTTCTCCTGAACGGTTGAAGATTTGGCGGTTCCAGGAGGAATAACAGAGGAGGCACCGAGGATGACACAGTCATCTAGTGTGGATCCGAAATCGGCTCTCCATTTGAGTAAGACACCAGGTTCGATCCCTAGCTCTCCTCCTGGCAGCTCGATCCGGATACGGCGAATCTCATTGAAGTTCTTCAACACCTGCGTCGGGGAGTGATGAGTGACACCACCTGCTTCCATATCGTCGCCATCAGCAACACCGGCCGACGAAGCGGATAAAGCCTTCTTTGGGCCAAGGAATTGGCCAAGCGCTTGGAAAGGCTTAACGATGCCACCGAACACGAAACGAAAGACGCTGGAGAAGACGCCTCGGGTCTTATCGGAGGCGGAAGCTCCGGTGGAACCGTCCTCGTCAGATATAACACAGTCTACCCTCACGACGACGTTGTCCACCTGCGGAACCAGGCCATGGAACCGACGGGAGACAACACAGCAGCGGCCCAACGCTTTGACGTCTCCGATCTTGTTAAATACTATCAGCAGCAGAGAATCCGGCAACCGGTCGAAGTGGTCGATCTCCTGCACCGCCGTGGAAGGCTCCGGAGCCGGCTCCGGCCAGATTTTCCCGGTGAGATCTGGTCTTACAGAACACATCGGGAGAGGGAGAGATATATAACACAAAAAATCGATTAGATAACTAGATGAGATAGGGAGGGAAGAAGCCAGGAAACCCTAACACCGATTCCAAACCCTAACCCTAAGAAAGCGAGAAGGCGGCCTGAAATGGAGAATGAAGAAATTTTTATAGACCGGATTTCAGAGCCAGATCCGGTCGGAGATAAGACATCATCAAGGCGACAGAGAGAAGGAGGGGTAGGCGGCAAGGAAAGTCGAGAGGGAGGGTTCTGTTTCTCCAAAGCTGTAGAGAGAGAGAGAGAGAGAGAGAGAGAGAGAGAATGGGCTGTGTGAGCAAGAAAAAGAAAAAGGTATTTTTATATTTTTTTATTAAGAAAAATAATTTAGTTTTCCTGTCTGTCTCGCTTTGTGTTCAGCAATTATTTTAATTTTAATTGGTACAGTTAGAGAGAGAGTCTGTGGACAAGAACGAGGCGAGGTCGGAACAGCAAGTTTGTCATATTCCGGCGCGATTAGAAATTTAAAACTCGGTCCGGGATTGTCAGCTGGAGGGGTATAATGGTTATTTTAATTAGCAGAGAGGAAAAAGAATCCTACGGTGAATGGGGAAGGCAGGTCACGGCCAGGATTTGAATCATCTCCAGTCTCACTGGAGATATATCACCCCATTACCAATCAAGACGTGACACATTGCCTGACAAACGATATCTCAGACTTTTCGGTCAATTCACATAGGTCGAAGGAGGTGTTATAGTAAAATACTCGGTAGATAAGTAAATGTAAATGTAAATGTATATTTACCAAAGTACCGTTGTTGGGCTTTGTGTCACATGGCTTGATACTGACGCTATATTGTTTCGTTCAAATTGGAGCTGATTTCAACCGGGCCAGGCCCCACCACTTAATTTTTGGGTCAAGGAAAATCAGCGAGATCATATGATTGGACAATGGGAAACTAATCCTAAAATACCAAATTAATTTGAAGAACGGATCGTTGAAGATGACTTATTTCAATAAGGTAGGACCTATTTAGTTAAGTGATGCAAATTATTCGTATTTTAGGATAAGGTTGTTTGTTGTTGTTGTTGTATGCAAATTATTCATATTTGATCTGTGTTCGTGTGGGTTTTCACCATCAAGGGCGTTTGGGCATCTAGGTCTAATCCATCGTTGATAAAACTTAGCTACTGAACAAGGACAAAGAAAATTGAAAAAAGAAGAAGGGGAATTTCAAAATATATGAATTCACATCCCATATTAGGTTAAAATTCAAATATGCATCCTATTTTAAATATCAACTTCATATTGGTATTTGTATTTGTATTCGATATTCGGTCAAGTAAACGGATTCAAATATAAATATTCTTATATCTACTTCGATTTAGTCCATTTACATCTAACATGTAGTGTTTAGGTTTTTTCCTTTGCATAATAGGCTCTTGTGTGTTTAGATTCATGGAATGGGGAAGTACTAATAGAATTAGGGCACAAAAATGGTGTTTCTACTATTTAGATTTGAAATAGATTTGTCAAATCAAAATGGAATTATTTGTCGATTCCTTGTTTTGAGATTGAAAATGAGTCCAATCAACCTGTTGATTTGAGCTTACCAAAGCGACCAAAGTCTCTAGACAAATTTGAACTTATGTTTTCATCAAGAACGATTGGTGGAATGACAATTATAACTATAGTTTTCAAGATTCAAATTGGAGTATGTATCGAATCCAATCGATCTCGATCGAAAGTCAAGGTAGAACAACAAATCCTTATCTAGGGTGGCGGCTAATTCAATGTAAATTATTGGTAATTCATGACCAAACTAATTTAGCTTAGCCTATTAAATGGATATCAATCCAATCGATCGCCAAATTTTGTATCCCATAGTTATAGTAGTTAGGACAAAGGTGGAGAAAAGGGTTAGGATTTTCTTGAATTGATATCGGAGAATGATGAAAAGAAATTTTGTATATTCTCCAATTTTATGAATGTCGCATCGGAATAGCAAGGAGAAGAACATGTCATTCTCCTTTAGTGAGAAAACCTTAGAATCCACTAAGAATAAAGAATACAAGAAGAGAAAACTCTTTCAAAAATATTATTAATCTCAAAAACTGTCTTGCCTTGAAGTCTACAATGCAATATAAATCCTATTTCGTATTAAGCACGAAATTAGGTTGGCAAATAACAAAAATTCCATAAATAGCAAAAAAAACATTAAATAGAAAATTGTCATAAATAGTAAAAATGCCATTTTTGAAGCTTAAACGATGAAATTTGGCCTAAAAATGAAAAGTCCACGGCGTAATCTTGGATTTTGAAAATCTCGTTGATTCCATTCAACCTGCCAAATTTCACACAATTCCGACTCCATAGCAACTTGCCATAAATAACAAAAACTATTATGCTACACTAGACATTTCATGTGGACTAGTGACGGTCCACGTAAGCCAAGTAGGCCTCGACTACACATTCTACATCAATGAACCTCAACAAGTTAATTGAATCTTGTGTCTTGCTCTGTGTATGAGGGATGTGAGTTTTGAGTTCTTGTGTATATAAGGCATAACAATTAAGTTGAGTAAGGATTTATAACCAAGCTCTCTAGAAATGGAGAATGAACCCATTGGAGGCCCTGGAAGGTTTTGAAGGATATCATAAAGATGGTACCAATGAGGTGGTAAATGATCTCCTACAGATGGTGGATGATTTAACCACCTTGGTGTGTATTCTGGATACCATTGAAGAATTGTTGAAGATTCCCCTGGACATGTGAGGTATGAATGTCATTCATAAACTAACATTTGAGAAGTTTGTTAAAGCTCCGATTTTCATTCGTGGGATTCGTGGGTTGGTGCAATCTTGGAAGATTAAAAAATGGATGGAGATCCGAAGACTGGGGTAATATGTTTCTTGCTAAGATTGGGAAAATGTTCTACGTAAGAGACCATGGTCTTTTGATAACCATCTAGTCTTAGTCTTGGAGTCAAATTTGGTGGTGCCATTAGATCAATAAGTCTTTGGTCCTACAAAATTTTGGATATAGATTTATAATCTTTTTTTTTGGGTACCATAGGGAATCCATAGCTTGTGAGATAGAAAAAATGGTGGGTACCTTCATTTACATGGACTTAGAGGAATATGTAACTCCAGAAGGCCCCTTGCTAAGGATTTGAGTTACGTATAAGTATTCCAGCTAGTGAAACATGGCTCCTTGGTTCGTATCAATAGAAAATTGGATCTCATCATTTAAATAAGGTATGAGAAGATGCCCATCTTATGTTATTTCTATGGGATCATGGGGCATGATGATAGGGAGTATAAAAAGAAGTTTGGGGAGAACATGTAAGGTGATCGAGGGGGAAGGGATAAAATGGATTCTTTGTATGGACATTTTCTCTAGATAAGTTATTTAACTCATCAACCGGCACATAAATGGATGTTTAACCCACAAGAAGTAGGTTGGATCACACTAGGTTTACCCTATAAACAAGGAGCATCTAGGTAGGCTTTATCATTGGGATTGACATGAAGAAATAGATGTGATACCGGTGGTGGATGAATTGAAGGATATTGAAAACAAATTAACACTCCCCTACGTGGTTGTCCCTCTCTGTCAAAATATGATAGTGGTAATTGTCTACATTTGATCACTTTGGTTGATGGGGGAATGTTAGGGAACGGAACTGGCGATGTGATGGTGCATTAGGTAACCATAATGAGCAGGGTCTCCCTTTATAAAGAGTGGTGGCTAGGTTACGGATGACTATATAAGCTCTTGAGAATGATGTTAGATGTATGGTACAAGGTCACGTGACCTAACCATTGTATTTGATTTCTAGATGGTGGATTCGAGGGGTGATCTAAACATAGTTGATCATATTCTTGATGGAAATGTAATGCTTAATTCTATTGATATTGAAGAGGACACTCATAATCTGATTTGTTGATTGGAGAAAGGCAAGAAGTCAATAATATTAGGTAAACTAGGTAAGTAGAAGGTTGGGTGGATTTCGATTATACTAGCTCATCAAGTAGGTGCACCCATGATTCATGAGATTTATAATCGGGCTCCTAGGTCACCCCTTGGAGACTCATACTAAATGATAGATAACCAAATAAAGACATATGTGGAAGCTCTCTCGGGGTTAGCACAATCAAATCCCACTACTACAACTATAAATTTTGATCTAGATCTCTCATAAGAATTTATCAATTTACCTGAATCTGAGGGAGCGGTCTATTGTGCAACAAGTGGCGTTCCATCGAATCCTAACCGTGTGGGAAGAAAAAAATAATCACTTTGGAGAAAATGTATGTAGACTTACATGCTATCGAGTGTGGGAAATCACATAAATAGATTGTGTAAATGTTAATCATGTTTCCCTAATAGAGGATTAATTGTCTACCAAACGTCGTCATTTCTCTAAGGTATGTGACTATCCTATGTCCAGATATAATGATCATTTTAGTTATTCTTATAAGAGTTCCATTGCAATACCTTATCGACCTTATTTATTGCTGTTTTTGTTCTTTGAAAAAAACTTTAATTTTTGATTAATTTTCATAAAATACAGATTATGAATATTATTTCTCCCATGATCACCATATGAAATTCTAGGATTTAATCAAAGAAGATTAAGAAAAATACCTCAATGGATAAATCGAACATTAGACGATGATCCGACCCGGTCTCCAAAGCATCCACACCTGCTCTAAAGTTTTCTACACTTCTCACAACTTCAGAAAAGTTACAGGTCCCATTCTGAACTTGGGTACCTCTATTTATAGAATTTTTGAGAAACCAAAGTAAACCTAAGGGGAGTGGGATTCTTATCCTTGGGTTGTGGGACCCAATATCCTTAATTGAGTCAAATTACATTAAATACACTTTATCTTTTATTAATTATAAACTAGTACACCACTAATTGCAATAATCTCTATTACATATTGTAATTGACCTCCCAAATATAAGAAAATAACAGTGAGACCATTCTTTACATATATTTTACAAATATGTCATTCCACCATACAATATTCTTTAATGACCTTCAGGATGATAAAAATATTCACTGTAACCTCTTTGGTCATTCAAACATTATGCATATCTACATGTAGCAGCCCTATAAGAGATGTGTCCAACATCACCCATAGCTATAAAGTTTTAGGTCTACAAGAACTAGATTATCAGATCTCTCCATGCATTCTTATGTGTCTAACATCCTACTATGTTACTTGAGGACCATCTATCTCATCTCATGAGATCAAATAAGTACCCATATTAAGAAATTAACACATGTGATGATAGAATGAAAATTTCTTATTAATTTAAACAAATATACCTATAATTTATGTGAATGGCTTTGTTAAGACATATACACATATTTTTAACACCTATGTCTTAGGTCTATGTCCATAATATCATGGTCGTGGCTGATAATTTTTTCATTTTTCAGACCATATCTAATACTCGAAAACACTAAGGTTGAAGAAAGTTAGCTAGGATGATATGTCATCACCAATCCAAATTGGTAAGTTTAGATAATCAGATGAGGAGTTATGAAAATTCAAACATGGATGCCTAAATGTTGGCAGTGTCAACTAATATGAATAAGTGGGTTCACATGGTTATCATGCAACAACCACAGAGGAAACAATGAAAATTCTTTCATATAATTGTCAAGGGATTGGGAACCCCTTGACAGTTTGAATGCTAATTGTTTTCTTAGCAAAAACTAAAAACAATTGCAATGGGTGTATAATAGACTTAAGTTAAAGAACGACCAGTGTTCTATTAGAATAGTTGATATAGGCTTAATGGGGGGCCTCTACTTGTTTTGGCATGAAGCTATTCAATTGAACATTGTATAAAAAAGTGACAAATAGATAATGGTGCACATCTTCCCTAAATAACATTTGATTCCTTGGATCAGTGTCTTTATGTATAGAGAACCAGCTCACCTTAAGAGAGAGCCATTTTGGTTAGGCTTTCCTCGATGTATGTCCCAATGTATAGAGTCTATGGTTTGTGTAGGTGATTGAAGTGATTTATGGAACATGTGTGATAAATGGGGTTGGAGGCTTATGTGGCCTAATTTGGTGGAAAAGGCCAGGAAAGTCCTTGATGATTGCAATCTCATAGATCTAGGTTTCTATTGCCCTGCATTGACTTGGATTAACAAGCAGTGCAATGGTAATTTTATTGAGGAATGATTAGATAGGGCTGTAAATCCAATGTGGTGTACCCAATATCTAAGAGCTTATGTTGAGAATATTATAGCCTTAGGATCGGACCATCTGCCTAGCCTAGGTTAATTTATAAGCCTCACTCATGGTTCAAATGGACGTGGATTACCCATCCAGACTGTCAAACGGTGGTGTTTTCTATATGACAAAAACGTGTTCAGCCGTAGGATGGATATTTTGTGATCTTAAGATTTTGCAGTTAGTTGCTTGCTTTGCATTGATGGAATGAACAGACATTTGAAAAAGTTTAACAACAAATTTATGAGCTTAAAAAGAAGCTTGAACATCTTTTTATACTAACCATGAGCAATGATGTCTAGGAAGAAGTCTTGAGAACTTCTCGATAGTTAGAGACAATCTTAAAAGGGAAGAGATTCTATGGGCACAAAAATTGAGGATTAATTAACTCAAATGAGGTGATAGGAACACCAAGTTTTTTCGTTTATATACTACTGGATGAAAGAAACACAATCATATACATGCAATTCGTAGGTTAGATGGCAATTGGGTTTATTTTGAAGATGAGATTGATAATTTCTTCCAAAACTATTTCTAGAATATGTTTTATTCTTCACAATCCCCAAATCGTATGATTGTAACTATTAAAGCTATAACGAGGATCCTATCAGACGAGTCTAAACAAATTCTTTACCCTCCTATATTCTGTTATGATATTAAAGGTGCTACTTTTGTGTTGGGTCCAATGGAAGCACCTAGTGTTGATTGGTTGCATGCTTGTTTCTTCCAAACATCATTAAAACGTTGTGGTCAATGATGTGTTTTTTTTATCACAAAAGTTTTTAAGTATAACTATAAAGTATCAATTGCATTTTTCTAGTCCTCATTCCTAAGTGTCAAGGTCCTCAAAGAGTATATTAGTTTAGGCCTATTAGCCTCTACAACATGATCAACAAAATCATTTCAAAGATCTTGGTTACTCAGCGAAAAATTGTTCTTTCGAAGCTCATCTTACCATTCTAAAGGGCTTTCCATCATTGGACAATATATTTCAAATAATGTTAGAGTTTCCTAGGAAATCTTCTACCATCTGAAGCATAATTATTTGATGGCTCTAAATTTTGAAATAAAAATTGACATGAGTAAGGGTTATGATAAGTTTAGTGGCCTTATTTGATGATCATGATAAAAAGGATGGGGTTTAATGAAAAGTGGTGGAGTTGGATCTACTAATGTATATCTTCAGCATTTTTCAGACTTTTGATAAATGAATTCTTAGGATGAGTTTTCATAGCCTCTAAAGGCATTCATCAAGGGGACCCACTATCTCCATATATGTATCTATTGTATGCAAAAGGTTTATCAGGTCTTATTGACCTAGAAGAAAAAGATGACCATTTTCATAGGATTAAGATCCGATGATATATCCCCTAAACATCACATCTATTGTTTGCATATGATTGTTTCATATTTTTCTGGATTGTGGTGAACAATGCTCATTTAATCAAATAAATCATTTCTGGGTTTTACATAGCCTTTGTTGTAGCTTGCCAATTTGGCTTAATTAGAGATGATTTTCTATAAGCAGATCCAATCATCATTAAGATCCCAACTTAGTGCGACCTTGAGCATCCTATAAGGGGAAATTCCAAGGAATGAAGTATTTTAGTCTTCTTTTATTGGATGGAATAAAATAAAATACCTTCTATTTTCTTATTTGGATGAAAGGATGGATGGGAAAATTAAAGGCTGGAAGGCCAATTTCTTTCTGTTATGGGGAAAGAAATGCTTATGAAACCAATTATTGTCTCCATTCCAACATATACAATGTCATGTTTTCTTCCTCGTAAGGTCTTTGTCAACGTATTGATAAATATCATAGGTGTTTCTAGTGGGGGCAACTTAGGGATGAATGAAAAATTCATTAGACGAATTGGAATGTTATTCACCACACCAAGCAAGATGGGGGTCTTGGTTTTTGGGATTTGCACATATTTAATCTTGCTCTATTAGCCAAATAAGGGTGGAGGCTAACCCAAAACCTAATCCCTATGAAATTCGGAGAACCCGAAACTCATAAGATGGCTAAACAAGGGTAGAGGCTAACCCACCAAACAAGACTAAGGATCTTAGCTTTTAGGATTTGCACATAATTAATCTTTCTCTATTAGCCAAACTTATGAAATTTCTATATTTTTTGAATGAACATCTTATGAAAGAAAAGTCGAAGTAGTGGGGCTCGTGGGGGTGGAGAAGTATTCTCAAAGGATATGAATTACTATTGAAAAACAAACTGTGACTTGTTGGGTAAGGCATATCAATAGAGTTGCAGGAGGATCCCCAGATTCTAAGTTTACTAGGTTTTAAGATATTTTCACCTAAACTTATGTAGTGTCGGACACACATTGTGGTGGATATAATTGAACCTTTCTCCAAATCTTAGTGTTTGAACCATGATAAAGACAAAAGATTTCATTCCTCCTAAAAAAAAAAGCTATATTAAGAGTTCCATTGAGTTCTTTCCTTACAAAAGAGTCAATGATTTGGTATTATGACATTAAAAGGAATTTTATGGTGAGATCAATGTATGGACTAAATGCTAAGATTAATACAACAGATCAAGAATCTACAAGCATTGATGCTGGAGTGTGGATACACTTTGGCATCTTCACATTCCATCCAAAAACTTTTCATTTATTATGGAGGGCTTGTAAAAATATACTTCTAGTCTAGGATAACCTCCAAAGTAGGGATATTCTAGTTAAACCAACATGCCCACTGTGTTTATTCAAGAGGAAAACGGTTGAGCACTACTTACTAGACTATAAGATGGTACGATAAGTGTGGACAACCTCATATATTGGTAGGAATATTATGAGAACTATTGGGTCTCACACTCAAACTTGAAAAGACTCGTTTCCTTTAGAATGTGGTAGTTATGTATTGACAAATGGAAGCAACATAATGCTTGTGCCTATGGGCGTACAATTTTTAATATGTTTCAAACTTTAAACTCTATATGCAGAATGATCAATTAAATAAGGGCTCTTAACCATGAATCATCTTTGCCTCTTTCAAATTTTTTGTCTCTAACTACATAAGGGAATCTCAGTATGAGGGGTGGACTAAAGTAAATGTACATGCGGTTTGTCCTCCAAATGGTGATTAGATATGATTGAGAGCTATTACTAAGAATTGTGATGGTGATGTATTGGGTTTAAATTTTGTATATGTTAGTAGATAAGCCTATGAAAGGTATCTTACTAGGTTTACAGTTGGCTGTTTTGCTTGGGACCAAGTGTCTTATTTTGGAAAGTGATTCCTTTCAAGCAATTCAAGTTTTAAATGGCCCCATGAACAGGTGTCCTTGGTAATTCAAACATATAATTTTGAAATGTATTTAGATGGTTCAATGTTTTGATTGTTGTAATTTATGGGTAGGGATTAAGTGGAATGCTCACAATTTGACCTTTCTAGGTTTGTCTAGGGAAAGGTCTTGGGATTCCTCTCAAGAGTAGAATCTTGTATCTCCTTCATCTCTTTTTGGGCTAACATATTTTTAAATTAATAAAAAAATTAATCTAAGTACCAAACTTTAATTTAACCAATTCCATTTTTTTTATTCCAATCGGCGACCGTCTAAGATAAAGTTGTAAAGATTAAGAGGAAAGAGTACAGGGTCAAGGTGTTTGCTTTTTCTTTGCCTTAGTTTAAGTTTGAGTTGTCATGAAAACCATTTATAGCAACGCCGACCAACAAAACTCATTTTACAAATGACTTGCAACAATCTATTTCAACACCATATGCTAATTTTCTCATGTTGGAATCTTAGAGAATTGTGGTGGAGTTCTACTCCTTAAGTTAAAACTTTTGCCTTTAAATCTTTTGACTTGAGGATTGATATGATAACCATAGGCTTCACAATAAGGATTGGCCTTAGGATACAGTTTCAATATAATTTCTAAAGTTGGGGGAGGGAAACTTACTAAATGGTCTTCAACTAATAGTAAAGCTACAAAGAAAGCACCAGTATTGCCCTCCCTTCCATTTAGAATCAAGGAATCCAAACATTAAAAGAAGTCATTAAGGTTTTTTGGAGTTGCCCTAATTTCAAATATGTGTTGGAGTTCACTACATGAGAGACAACTTTAATATTGAGAACATATTGGTCCTCTTGAAAAGAAAAGGAAAAAAAATAAAATTAAAGGAGGCAATTGTAAATTATTTTAGAACTATGAGCATACAACTATATGTAAGGATGCAGCTAATAGTAACTTTTCATTTTTTTGGAAGCAAAGGAGATCACCCTTTATGTAACATTTTTCATAATTAAACCAACCTTAAAAATAGGAAAAAAAGGAAGAGTAAAATTTCCTTTGTTCTTAAGTACAAGAACCTTCTAGTTCCTTTTTTTTTTAGTTAAGTTGATCAAGTTTTGTTAGACAATTTGAGTAGGGTATTGAAATATATTAAGTAAATTAACTCTCACCTCTCCTACAACCTTGGGTTTTTTTTTGAGAGACAGTTAATTACTTTATTTAAAATGGCATCAGAGCAGGTTTTAGGTCATGAGTTCAAATCTCCCCGTGGACACAATTATTTGTTAGGACTGTGGTGTTTCCATCTTAGTTGAAAACCAATTGGTGTCCAGAAAGGGATGCAACTAATCCTTATATGCATGGCAGTGTAAAGCCCCACGTCTATAACATGTTGCGGGTGGGCCTGAGGGGCTTTGCAGTACAAGCGTGGCACACCAATAGGCTGTGCTGTCAAGCATCAATGCCATGTATGAGGCCCCATAATCCCAAACGTGATAGTGAGTCCTTGTGGGTGGTGAGGCTTTTCTATGCTCTGCATAGGCAAACTCCTAGGTCAAAGGGTGGCCACATTAGCATCAAAAGTGATTTACACATGCCCCCAAAAAGTGAAAATCATTTGCAACACTGATGTTCCCGCCTGCTTGACCATCGGCAGACTCGGGCGGAGGTTAAGGGTCAGCGTATAAAATCCTCACCACCCTGTGGGAGATCGCTAGCAAAAAAAAGGGCTATACAATCCCCCCCCCCAGCGACACCCAAGGTCCTTAATGTTAGAATAGGTGTCCTGACAAAGCCATCATAGATACTTTTTATGTTATTTTATTTGTTTGACATTTATAATAAA
>JAOXJP010108896.1:0-28153 GCA_025762735.1 Platanus orientalis | reverse complement strand
TATATATATATCCTGATGGAACCCCAAAGCGAGTTTCTCCTGCAGAAGCCGCCCTAAATTGGCAAGCAGAAAATGCAGTGAAACAAAACCAAGTCCTTACCAAGATTCTAGACAACTAGACAAAGCTAGAAAAATCAGTCACCAAGCAGCTGACGCCTCTAGACTTATTGATCCAGGATCTCAGAGCAAAGATTACAGCTCTAAAAGCATAACTCGCCTACATTGCCAGAACAGTCAAGGACTATTATCAAGCAGCAGAGCTCATCAGAGTAAAAGAAGCTGAAAAGAAGCATCTTGAGAATCAGCCTGGCAGTTTGGAACTGTCTCAACAAAAGGAACAAAATACAACTTCATCCCCCCAGTCATCCAACTCAGCCTCTCTACACGAAGCAGCCCGCTCCGTGTTCTAACCCCTCCCTCCACTGCCTTACACTCCCACTATAGGCTACCAACCTTTACCCATTTCCCCTTCTGAATACCATTCTTTATTCTTGGCTCCTTCCCACGGTTTTCCCTTGCCCAAGCCTGCTATCTCATCATCCCGACTTATCCCTGCTGATCCACCACCCCAAAGGAATCATCCCTCTCATTCGGATCCTACTGTCGGAGCCTCCTCCCGCACCCCACCAAATCTCTTTCCTTGAGAACCATTTAACCCCATCAGTTCCTACCTTAACCTTCTCACTACCACTAGCCCTCCTTCTAGGAATACCCCCAATACCCTTTTGACTCCCTCATGATGCACACTGATGAAACAGAACCTCAACCCAATGTTATCGAACCGAATATTACTGAACCAATAGACGAAGCCACATCACCTTTGCCCTAGCCACAGCCCCCCCCATAGTTAGACCCCAACAGGTTTTTTACTCTGGAAGATGTCCCTCCTTCAAAATGGAGAACTCGCATTCTTGAAATCCTAGCTCGGGCTCAAGTCCAACTGCAAAAACCCCTTGCGAGACAAGCATCGATTATTGTCCAAATTCCTCCTAGGCTCCTTGGCAGGCTTAAAGATTGGTGGATTTATTTGGGCAAATATAGGCAATTGCAAGCTCTACAGAGTGTGACGATAGAAACCTTCCTTGCACTCATACATCATGAATTCATTGGAGCTCAGTTCTACCAAACTGATCAACAAAGAGAAGAATTTCTCCAGATGAAATGTTGTTCATTTAAAAGAAAGGATCTTGAAAGACATTACAGCAACATGTCAACTCGATTTTATGCCATCAGCGGCTTAGATGATCCTAACCTGAAGCAGACATTCTTAAATTCTCTTTCTGATCCACTCGAGAATGAAACAGCCACGATGTTGGCAACCAAAAATCTCTCTATTGCAACAGCTTCCCTCGGAGAAATCTATCAAAATGCCCTCCTAGCCCTTGAGAAATTCTGCAACATATCCAAGTTCCTCAAACAAATTGAAACCATGGGCAAAAGAATTGGATCAACCTGCAAAGACAATAGCCTCTCCATCAAATGCAAAGATGACAAACAGTGTGACTGTAAAACCTCCAAGAAATCTTATTTCTCCAAATACTCCTCAGAGGGCAAAGCCAGAGCTCAGCTGCCCCGATGGCAATTCCTCAAAAAGAAAAAATTCAAAGGAAAAACTACTGACAGATGTTATATCTACAAGAAGAAAGGCCACTTTGCCCGTAGTTGCCCAAAAAGGCTCGCAGTGCCCATCTTCTTCAACAAGTAAAACAGTTTGTTGATTCTAACATTTCTGATGTCGAATCCCAGTTTTCCCTTGAAGATTCCTACTCTCTGAACTCTTTAATGGCCCTCCCTTACTACTCCTCCTTTGATGAAGACGAGCCTGTCGAAAGCTCTAAACCCCTGCCCCAGTACAATACTGATCTGGTTGCACCATCCCACTTCATCCAACCCACACCCACTGCCCGCATCTCAATTCTCCCAGAACCATTTGCCAGACCAATCCCTGTCATTGCATATTTTGACACTAGAGCCGCAACCACCATTATCAACCCCTAACTTCTCCCTGATTCTCCTTGGAAGACAACCAGACTCACCTTCAAAGCAGTTAATGGAGAACTTTTCAAATCACCAAAATCAGCAAACCAATAACCATCCAACTTTTCCCCAACCTTAAAATTCAACACCAGGTTCTTAGATGTAAACTTACTGGCAAAGACTTGTTACTTGGGTTTGACGTTCTCCATCAGCTTCCCTCCTTTCGCTGGAGCCGCCATGGCCTCACTTCCCCCCCTCATTTCCTACCCTGGACTCACATTCCTAACCTCTACCATCTATCTTATGAACCTATCATCCACATGTTACACTTTGCATGTGCCACTTCCCATTCTACATTCCACCACCTACATCCTTTTTGGAAAAATGAACAATTCTTTATTCTTCTCCCCTTCAAACTCTATGAAGATGTTAACCCGACCACTGGATCCCACTGTGGTATGGCCCCAAAAATCTATGAGCAGGCCACAGAAGAACTCAACCAACTCCACACTAATGGACTCATAGAGCCAACCACATCCCCATGGGCCTATGAAGCATTTTATGTCAACAAAAGAGCTGAACAAGTCAGAAACAAGCTTCGCCTGGTAATCAATTACCAGCCCCTCAACTGCTTCCTGGTAGATTCAAAGTTTCCCCTTCCCCAGAGGGAAGATATGTTCCAACACCTTCAAGAAGCAAAAATCTTTTCCAAATTTGACCTTAAATCTGGTTTCTGGCAGCTCGGTGTTCACCCGGATGACCGTCCCAAAACTGCTTTCTCCATTCCTAACCATCACTATCAATGGACAGTCCTCCCTTTTGGTTTAAAAATTGCTCCTTCCCTCTTTCAACAGGCAATGGTCCGTATCTTCCAACCCATTCTTCCTCATATCCTCATCTACATTGATGACCTTCTCCTGTTCTCCCTACCCCAGAAGCTCATAACACCCTTCTCTACCAATTTTCTAACCTTGTCCAAAGCCACGACATCATGCTCTCAGAGCAAAAGATGGAAATTGGAGAAAAGGAAATTGACTTCGTTGGTATGCATCTTTACAATGATCAATACACCCTCCAACCCCACATCTCCACTGCTATTTTCAAATTTCCTGACAAGCTTCCCACTCAAAAAGCCGTCTAACAATTTCTTGGCCTTGTCAACTACATGGCCGATTTCATTCCCAATATTGCTCGCCCTCGCACCATTCTTGCAGCCCTCCTAAAAAAGAAACCACCTCCATAGAGCTCCCGACATCTTCGTGTTGTTCAAACTCTCAAAGACCATTCCAAGCACTTACCACCTCTTCACATCCCAGGACATTCTACACCCCATATTCTCCAAACAGATGCCAGCGATCTTTACTGGGGTGTTGTCCTCTTAGAAGAAGTCCAAGGAAAGAGAAACATTTGTGGTTACAAAAGTGGAACATTTTCCTCAGCAGAAACTCATTATCATTCCACATTCAAAGAAATTTTGGCAGTAAAAAAAGGAATTGAAAATTTTCAATTTCACATAACTGGTCGGGTCTTCACAGTCGAAATGGACTCATCCTATTTCCCGTGCATGTTGCACTTCAAGCAAAAGGTGCTCCCCAGCTCTCAGCTCCTACGATGGGCGGCCTGGTTCTTGTAATGGACTTTTCAAGTCAAGCACATCAAGGGCATCCACAATAACAATGCTGATCTCTTCTCCCAAAAACCTCACCTATTTCAGCATATTCAGCCAACACCCATTGCCCTTCTTTATCCAATCACTCCTGTCCCTCCCGATGAACCTCTGTCCCTCATCACCCACCTTCCTCCTGATGTCCAATCCCTGCTCATATCTTATGTTCAAGATAGTCGCAGTACCCACAACTTCCACACCTATCTTGCTATCCAGCTCAAACGCCATGGCAGCATCTTCACCCATATCCCACATCCAAGGTATTCATTCTTAGCCCCATTTACCATCAGAAGATACTACCACCTCCCTAAAGAAGCCCTATATTTCTTATGGTACCTCTTTGAAAAATACCATATAGCATTTATATTTGATGTCCCACTTATGTCTGCCTACATAGCCCAAGCCATTGTCAACCCTGTTATTCCCCCCCACTTATCCCATTTCAAAACCCTTCTCACTTGGTTTCATCCTCTCCCAGTCTGGCAAGCAATGTTTACCCCAATTCAAGCCCAATTTGCCGTAGTCACCTTCCATAACCCTACTGATTTCATCCAAGACCTCACCACCAATCCCCCTCATGCTTATTACACACATGACCCGATAGCCCATCTCCAGCAATGGTGCCCGTACCATTACATGACTCATAGGCCTTCCATCCTAACGCATAGAGCTTCTTCCAAGACTCCATGTGTGCCCTCAACCATACTGACCCATCCCAGATACCGGACCACATACTCTCCAACCCAGTTGCCCTATATCCGAATCCCTTTTTGAAAGTCTGCTTGACTTTTTTAGGCTACAAGACACCTGGGAGACAGCTCATCAGACGAATCCCTTTTTGCCGGGTACCCCGGTACCAGTGATTCAGACTGACACCTGGCAACTCTCTGCTTGCTGCTCGCCAATGCCACCCGTGATTCTCCACCTGTGACACTTTATGCTGCGTGCCAATGCCACCTGTAATAACCAACTTTAATATCTGTGTGAAATCTGCTTCTCTTTTGTTCTATAAATAAGAAGCGTTGTGTCTTATAAGAGGCAGACTGGGAAAATCCTACTATTGTCCAGATCGCCTCCCTCTTTCCTTTGCTTGTATTCAGTTTGTGAGTAATATATCAGAAGTATCTTTGTTTACTTTATTTAAGTTATTTGTTTTGTTTAAGTTAGTTGTTTTGTTTAACTCTGATGTCATTTGGTATCAGAGCCATGCTTGGCTAAACTCACCAAGGTCTTGCTTTATACTCTGATCTTTTAGCCTTGTTATTGGTTATCCATCTCTCCGTAGTATTGTTCCTAAACAGTTTAGACCAGTATGCCCTGTTTCGGTCATGACCAGTATGCTCTGTAGTTGCCACTCTGTCGGATCTTCTACATCAGAAAACTTGACTGTATCTTATAGTATGCTCTGTAGTTGTAGCTTTGTCGGATCTTCTACATCAGAAAAGGGAGCACAACGGAATATTAGAAAACTAAACCTAAATTAGAAACCTAAGAGTTTTATCAGTCCAGCCTAGCCGTCGGCCTACTGTGACAACAACAGAGACTCTAGTCCTCTGGCTAGGTATCCCTCTTGTGGGGAAGACGTCACGGCAAAGAACCTTGTCTGTTGAAAAACTGTCAAAGGTACTGACATCGCAACCCAAAAGGTCCTATTCTCAGCTGGGATATTGGTCTCTTAAGACCAAGTAAGGTAGTAGAGACATACAGCACTATGAGAATAGGTTTATATCAACATTCATATAACCACATTTCAAGAGATGGCCAACAGTAACAAGCTCTGAGAAAAGATTAGAAAAGCAAGACACCTTTTCAACAATCATGGAAATTCCTCAACCCTCTGCTTCATTCTCGTCTTTCCCCTCTCTTACTAGACCCCCTCTTTTAAAACCACTGTTGCCTCCAAGATTGACTACCTGTATGAAATTGAATATCTTCTTGAAGATTCTAAAGTTCATGTTTCTTAATTTCCAGTCATTAATCCTTATGCTGTTTATTGCAAACCACAGTCTTCCTTCAAAAAGAAAATCAAAAAATTGGTTGGAGCAAATCACTCTAACCCCATCAAAGAATATGTGTAGGCTTCAAACTTTTCAGCCCATCCTATTCTTGCAGATGAGAAAAAACAATTTCAGCCCATGATTTCGAGGGTCATATACTAGACCTTGAGAAGGGATTCATCAAAATGAGGAAGCATCAACTTAATATGAATCCTTTAAAGATTGCATTTGGAGTAAGCATCTGAAACTTCCTTGGTTTCTTGGTGCAATGTTGAGGCATCAAGGTGGATCAAAATAAGGTTAAATTCATAATCCAGGCCAAGTGCCCCTCGACTAAGAAAAAATTGCAGAGATTTCCAGTATAGAAAAACTTTCTAAGAAGATTCATTTAAAATATTGCAGGCAAAACAAAGGTGTTCTCACCCTTACTTTAACTACAATCTAGCGATGATTTCTTACACAATGAATAGCACCATCCACAAAATAGTGTTTGTTGTCGTGTGCATGTGCGCATCTGGCTACACCGTAGCAAGAGAGAGAGAGGGTAAGGGTGATTTCTTATAAGATGTTATTCTTTTGTTTTCCAACTGATGTGTGACTAAAAAACCAAAGAGATTTTTGTTGTTGAAAAGATCGTATTGAAAATGGTAAAACAAGGACAAAAAATGGCTTCGTTTTCAACAATTTCCTACTTATTTTAAAATTTTTAAAAAACATGTATCACGTACCATAAGTGAGGTCCCCTGAGCATCAATGCATGGTGGATGGCCCTGGAACCAGTATCTTGTGTCACAAGCTGCTTTTCATCTAAGAACATAGTGGAGTACTCTAAAACTAGTATCTCTTTTGACATACCCAATTTATTACATGCCCAGTCCCCTGGTTCACTCTTCTCAAGATTGACACTTTAAAGTTCTTGCTTATCCCGAATTTACTGAAGGGATTTAGATATGACCTGTATCTATAGGAAGTGACGAGCTTTTACCCCAAAAAATGTATCATATTTGGTATGAAAGTACCAGATTTTGGGTAATGATATACACTTTTGAATACAATCAAAAGCATGTTTTAGCTCCATTAATGTTTATTTCAACCCAACCAGAGCATGTTTTAGCTCAACTAGAGTATACTTCTACTCATCCCACGTTTCAGCTTAACCTGGGTGTTATTTCAATCCAACCCGAGTCTCTAGAAAACTCATGAAGAGAACTTGACTTGTAGTCTTAGACTAGCAATAAAGTCACTTCTCAACATTCCATTCACAATCCCAGCCTATAGGCATGAAGCAGTACTCCATAGGATTCCCCATCTATTAGAGAATTATCATCCATAGGATCACCATTTGTGGGATTGCTATAGGAACGAACTGAAGTCACAAAAGTGATGGTTGTGCTTCTTAGTAGTACTAACTTATTTACTAATCGAACCTTTGGGCAGCTTAGGTTAGTATCCTATTGAACCTAAGATAGTTAGGTTAGGTGTCCATCAACACCACCTTTAGGTCTATCCAATCCCCTAGACATTCGGAGATAAAATCCCCAAGGCTTGTTCACAAAGTAGGTTATCCATCATACATGGCAGCTTATCATGCAGCAACCCCTCTAACATGCATGTCTTCGGCCGTCACCTAGATTATCTATCACATGATTTTATGAAATGTATGTCCATAAAATGCCTCCATATAAATTTCTAAAGCAAGCATCACTTAGGTGTTTCCACTTGGATTACCTTACACAAGTGTTCCAAGGTACTTTAACCTAAATAGAGTACATAATGTACATCACATGCTTCATGTACACTGGCCTGGATCACTAGACACTAGGTCATCTCTCAAATACAAACCTAAGTTATCCATGTGATTATAGACATGAAACTTGACACTGTTGATGTCATATCCAACTTTTAACATCTTGAATGGTCAATACTTGCAAGCACTAATGTCAGTGCGTGCACTAATCACACCATTCCTTACCATCCTTGTCACTAAAGATAGGATTTCTAGCTATGATTCCCGATGAATAAACCATACTACAGCTAGTGGATTTTATGAATCTTATCTCCTATCCTAGCAGTCATAGAGTTAGACTTAACCAAACCCCTATAACAGTCATTTTCACTTTGTTCACAAACACCAACTTATTTATTTAAGATGGAATTTGATGGTTCTTTATATCTCAAATACAGTACATGTGAATCAAACCCTGATAATTTAATGTTCTTCACTTATTAATCTCGCGTATCTACTCCTATAACCCCTTCCAAGGAATTCTCGAACCCATTTAGTCCATGGCTTACTAGTGGCCTTCACAAGGAGTGTCCAGATATTGAGACCTACAATAGCCACATGCTAGTTCAATATTAGGTTTTTGCTGATATCATAGGTTTTACTGTCGAGACATGCTCAATCATGTCGAGCTTTTCATTGAGAGCCTTTACTAAATATTTTGGATTGTTTATGACGATCCCTTATGTCCCTATAAACATGCTTACTCTCTAGTAGTCAATGCCAATCCTATTTTTTTATGTCAGTCCTTAACTAACAGACCCTTTGTGCTTTAGACACAACACCATATGCAACTCTCATTGTTACTTTAAGACAAACAAGGCAAATCTAGATTCCAAACCCATTGCCAATGAGAGTAACACAACAAATCATGCCATGATATGGTATCCTTCTTGATCCGCTCTAGGATTTCATAACACCTTCACATCATTTTTCGGCATGACACTCTTCTGACTACCACATGTGTTGGCTTTCTCAAGCTATCCATAGATGAAAGCTTCATATTTCATCTAACTTAATAATCAGAATTCCTTGCAAAGTCAAAATGACCATCCTGATGGATTTTACCACTCTTAGGGTATCTGTCATAGAGCTATGCTCATTCTTCCAAAAGTAACAATGATAGCCAATCAATCAATAGATAACACATTCTCCTACTACACCATCAGGACCGAATTTCTTCTGAAACTCATTTCCACGTAATTGGTATATGCCTTATAAGGAAAATCCACTACACTCTCTCAGGAGTGTAACCTATCATCTACCATTACAATCCAAAGGAATTCATCATCCCTCACTACATAAATAGTGCACAACACAGGGTCGTATGGTAGAAATTGGATCTCCTTTTGCCAGAACCAAGCACCATTGGCTTATCCACAATGACATCAATCTGAGGTTCTCGATTTTCACTAATCCTTAGCCACACTTGTGTTCCTTGATACAGGCCTCCTTACCCCCATTATTTTTAAGATTTTATAAAAAAAAATGTGACCTTACTAGATCCAACATATGGACTCTACAAGTCCTTATGGGTAGGTATTCCTAGAATACCAATATATTACAAGATTTATGGCCTAGTATTCATTAAACACTCAATTAGTTCATCTCAATCCAACCTTGGAGGCTTTCCCATTTGGCACAATCCATATGAGGATTTCTTTCCTTTCTATATCAAATATAAAGCTTTTAAAAACAGAGGAACACTCATAAGGCATCCTTATGTTCAAAATAAACCATTTTTAACTCTTCGCGTCGACCATCATGTCCTAATGTGGATTACCATTCAACTACAACTCCTAAGGAGTATCAAGTACCAAAATCCAATCACGTCTGTCCCATACAGAATTATCTAGTTTAGAATATTCATATTTTCTCAAATCTTAAGATCTTACACTAGAGCCATCAGAGTATTAAACTTTTGCTTGTTCTTTTGAGTTTAATATACTATCTCATCTTAGCTATGTACTTTTCAATGTGTCCCAAGTGATTTCACTATAATTGTATATATTGGTCACATTGAATCCCCAAACAATGAATACACAACTATAGATCAACATGTCAAACTTGAATCCCATTAGATTAAGTTGTTTAAAAAAACATTCAAGATGGGCACTCTTCTGATACCAAAGCATACATGACTTCCTATAGGAGTACGAATCTCCCAATAATTAATATAGCTCAATGGATCCTTACCTGGCGGCTTAGAGAAAGGTACTAACAACGACATGTTCAAGATCACACCTCAAGTTGTTCGCAGAAACTAAACATATCCTTGACATATGTGTATTTTTACTCATACTAGTAGTTATTAACATATGTCACCTCTTTCAGTGTTGATCCTATATCAACTATGGAATCTTATCTTATACAATATGCCTAAACTCAAAATGTTATTTCTAAGAAGAAAATGGGCACCAATCAATCTAACTGACTTTCACAACCGTTGAGTTTTCTTGACCTTACTACCTCATAAGAGGTTTTCATTATAAATTTCGAGTGTTCTGCATTTCTAACTAATGATACAAGTCATGATTGGACTTTTTCCTCAAGGCACCTAATGGCCTTCACATGGCTCTAGCACTTGTCCACATCTTCAAAGGATTCCCAATATGACACACCTACAAATCATATGACTTATGATAACGTCATGCATCATATCTACAATCGACCAAACATGGGAAGTCTTGGTTCATTACATTGAACTCACTTAAGTCATGGTTTGCCTTAGACCTACCATCTTAACACAACTCAAAGCATGCCTAATCATGTTCACAAACATAATTGTAGGTGTCAAAGGTTTTAGCTTTTCTAAGCTCAGAAAAATCCCTCTTATGCTATATGCAGAAATTACCTAGTTGCGATAATGTATCAGTCACAAATTGTTACAAAATAGCTAATTTGCAAACTATACATCCCTCGCGATAACATTTCATTCGCAGAGAATTTTTAGTCACTAGATGTTCACAATCGCGACTGCTATCTTAGTTATGGCAACTAGGTCAATCATGAATTATTTCATTTGCAGGGACATCCTATTGTGACTAATAGTCCAATCGTGAGAACTACTAATTTGTGCTTTTTAGTTGCAAAGTGGTCTAGTTGCGAATCTCCCTTATTCGAGATGCTTTCGTCACGAAAGAGAATAGTCTCAAAAGCATTTTTATTCGTGAAAAAATCGACGTAGTTGTGAATCTTCTTTTCATACGCAAGTTATGGTCCCTTTTCCAGAACTTCATTTTTCTAGTCATTTTTTCAACACAAAAGTGGAGTTATCCTTAAATTGTTGGATCCTATCTCGAATCCTAGATGTCAAAAGTCACCAGCAAGAGCTGTTAAGTTCAATAAACTCATTCACATAATAGGGTGGATTTATAATCTTTATGTTGGGGTTAAGCCATCTGTCCTCATGTCCTCAGGCTGCCTACATAGCCCCTTGGTGGAGAATCTAAAAAACCATTGTATGCTATAATACCAATTGAAAAATCAATATATGCTTTGATATTAATTGAAATTCTTGAAATGGATCCTAGAAGGGGGTGAATAGGATCTATAGACTTATTTAAAATTATTTTAAATAATTTATTCACCTTTTTTATGATTTACTTAATTTTTTAATTAATTATGTAGTGAAAATTCTTTTAATTAAGTAAATCTTTTTTCTATGAATTTATCATAGACCACGGGGCTCCATCATGCGCTATAGGATTGCCTATAGTAGAGTGGGAGTAGGGCTGATAAATTCCCTAAGGTTATTAAGCTAATCTTTTAATTTAAACCTTAGTTAGAACCACTTAGTGTGTTGGGATATTTTGCATAAAAAATAAACATAAGCAACCAGTAAAGACAAAATGCAACCAAACCACAACACCACAATTTTATAGTGGTTCGGTCCTCCGGCCTACGTCCACTCTCCAATAGACTCCTCCGAGCCTACTTAATTTTTATTAATAGTTCCCTAACTATTACAGGACAAATTAATAAACATGAAAATTTACATACAAGTAACAAATAATCTACTCCCTTGTAAGTGTGCTTCCGATGACACTGGTGGGCACGCTCTGTCTAGTAACTCCACTGGACTAACTTGCACTTGGTGACTCCGGTAAGTGCTTCATGAACAATTCCTTTGGTGACATTGGCAAAGGTCGAGAATCTTCCTTTGATAACTTCGACAAAGGCTACGAAAAAGTTGAAGATGATGACAATCTTCTTGCTTCGGGATGCCTCTTGTATAGACAAATTTAATTATTAGGAACCAACCTTATTGCTTCCAAAGAATTTAATTGAAGAACTTTTGGAAGCTTACGAAGACCTTGAATAGATTTAACTATGAAGAACAACTCTCAAGATCATAGGCCAATAACAAGGATTTTACTCATGGGCTCATTGACTCACTCTCGGGTTCTTTCTCGCAAGATTTTACTAGATGCTCATGTGTCTGAGTTCCCTCTTTCTTTTTTGGGGCTCAAAGACCCATTGTATAGAGGCCAAGAAGTGTGCAAGTTGTCCTCCAATGGCTAGTAGCTTGATGGTCTATAATATAGCTGTTAGGCAGTTTAAAATTAAAATTTTGTCCGCCTAGGATTGGTCCTGGTGCTTCCTGGCACTTGGGATCGGTCCTAGGGCCTCTTGCACCTGAGACCGGTCATGAATTCTTGAGAATTTTGCATATTTGGATCATCCATGCCCAACTTACCAATTTTCCAATTTACTTTTATATTTTTGGCGTTGGCTTCCTTGAGGTACTTAGCACTAGAGACTTGGAATTCTTCAATAATGCTCGAGTCTCTTAGGCTCGGTCATTCCGGTTTTGAGTCCATTTTCTTGGTGCTTTCTTAGATTCTCTTCTTGGACTTACATAAATATACAAATTACATCCTAAGGTCCTATACACATGACCACTACATTTACTCACATTGTTTTATGCATGAACATTGACAATACATAAAACATAATAGAATTAAGCCGGATGTAGTTCTATCAAATTGATATGATGCATGGAGGTGTCATTATCACATTTCTTGAGGATAGTTGAGACATCCCACTTTATATGCAAGTGACCGTGAGCCAAGCAAACTCCGAGATACAACTAAGCACGAACCATGTCTTGTCTCTTTACAAGGTTCACTTCCTAAAGAGATCACGATACCTCCCATACAAACTTATTGTCCTTAATGGTTGGGTGCCAAAAAAAAAGTAACAAAACTTGTCCAAAAATTTTATGAAAAATTTCGATAGAATTTCCCTTTAAGAAAATAAACATCATAGGTCAAACCGAGTCACAAAGACATTGTTAACACCTTCATATCAGGGTCTATTCTCAATAAGCTACCGATCCTATGGAGGATTTGAGTTCAAAGATTATAACTAATCCCTTCAATGAAGGCAAGGAATATGAGTGCATTAAAGACCCTAAGCCTGAGGAGAGAGAGAGAGAGAGAGAGAGAGAGAGAGAGAGAGAGAGAGAGAGAGAGCTTGGTTGCTGGTTAAACAAACCCCATGATCCATGTCCTTTTCGTTCTTCTTATCATTTTCTTCCTTCTTCTTTGTTCTTTTATTTGGCTCTTCGTTCCCCTTTCTTTTCTTCTCTTCCGAAAGAGGAATGATCAGCTTTAGCTATTTTTTATAGCTTTTTGTAGTATGAACAAAAAGAATGGGAATTTGCCTTATAAGATGTTATTCTTTTGTTGCATAGCCGATGTGAGACTAAAAACCAAAATAAATTTTTTTAAAAAACATCATCTTGAAAACGGTAAAACAAGGAGCCGAAAATGGTTTCCGTTTTCAACAAGTCTGTGGTGTAACATGTACCCCAAAAAAGTGAGAATCACCCACCAAGAAAGTAATAATGACCCATCAAACATGTTTTTTCCAATCTTTTTTGGATGTTGACATGTGGCACCGCAGAACAATGCGTCACTTTACCACACTTTAGACTGCAGTAGATAATTTCAACTTGGTACTGGACGGATCTATGGATCCCGTACTTGATCCGGACCATAGATATTACGGTTTACAACTTTACATACCCCCTCCCTACAGTTACACACGTATGCTCGGGATGGTTGCGTCTTGCGTGCTCGTAGCACGGTGATTGCTCCGCAAAGCAACGCCTAGGGTGTTGGGTCGACTGACAGACAGGGTACCGGAGATCATCTGCTTCTCTTCCCGTTCTCACCCTCCCTCTCTCACACATGGCAGCCATGGAAGGAGTAGTGGGAGCTCAAGATCAGGCGCAGCAGCAGCCCAAGGTGGAGAAGCTGAACCAGGCGGTGCAGCAGCCCAAGGTGGAGAAGCTGAACCAGGCGGTGCAGCAGCAGCTCAACCTGGAAAGTGTGAAGACTCGAGCCATTAGCCTCTTCAAAGCCATCTCTCGCATCCTTGAAGACTTCGACGCTATTGCTCGCACCAATTCCGTTCCCAAATGGTTCGTTTTCTATTGCCCTCTAGGGTTTTCTCATGTCTTTTTTCTGTGTAATGCCTGGAATTTTCTTTTGATAAGTTTGTAATACCTGGATTACTTTTCAATTTGATTGCGTTATGCGTTTTTTTTTTTTGTTTGTATTTAGTAGTTTATTTGCCCTTGGATTGTTAAAATTCTCTATTTTATTTCACTCTCTAAGTTGTTGTTGTTTTTTACTGTCTTCTTCTTCCCAGTGTTCAAATCAATATTCACTGGATTACTCTGTCACTTGTTTGGATTCTCATATATGTTGGTTTCATTGTTGAAATGGTGCATTTTATCCATTTTATCTCATTTTCTAGCTTGGTTTCCCTCCCTACAAATTTTACAAGCTGAGGTGTTCTACATTTTTATTAGTATTTTCTTCTTATTGTAATCAGACTAATTTGTGAGTACTTACCAGAAATTAATATCCTCTAAAATATGAAAATCACCCAATTTTAGGGTAATTGTGGTTGTAAAATTTTTATTACAGTTTTCCTGAGTGCAAGGTTGCATCTTTACGGGTGCAAAAAAATGGCAATGGTCTTGGAGATTTTTTTTGCTGAAATTGTGGATTAGTGAATATTTGTCAAGCCTTAGACTGGTCAATAATGACATTGACTGTGTTGTCTGTTATCATTCTTCATTTGCTTGTCTCTTTGTTGTCCTAAACTCCCATCTAGTACAATCTCCTAGCTCTTTTTCTTTCTTTCTTTCTTTTTCTTTTTAAAAAATTATTATCAAATTCAAACAGAAATAAAATAAATTATTGATACTCATGCACTAAAGAACATGAATCTGAACCAAGTGGAGGGATTTTTATACAACTGTTGGAAAATGGGGATCAAATGTGTTTTTCTTCAGTTGGGTGTATGGTTATGAAACAGGGGATAGGATCCTTCTTTTCAATACCCTATTGAATGGTTGGAGCCTTATGTGATTTAATATAAAAGTTTTACGTGATTAAATACAATACAAATATTCATTTTTTTTGTAATTGCTTAAAGAAAACTGTGTTTAACATGTGGTTGTTTGGTGCACTAGGCAAGATATTCTGGGGCAATTTTCTATGGTAAATCTTGAGCTTTTCAACATCGTAGAAGACATAAAGAAGGTTTCCAAGGCATTTGTAGTACACCCGAAGATTGTGAATACAGAGAATGCAACAAGTATGTGCTCCTATCATTCACACTATAATGACACATAAGCACCTGAAATTCCGTTCAAAAAAAATTGTGATTATGGATAAATGTAGTCTGAGAGCTACAGAGGTGGACAGTTAGATCCATCATAGATCATCTACTGATGGGAAGTCAATACCCAAGCCGTGGTAGTTTCTTCTGGACCATAGGAACAAATTACTTCTAAAAAGCGTATATATGGTGTTTTTTTTATTATTTATGAGAAAATGCTCGATAACTTTAATTTAGAAGTGGCATATAAAAAGGTTGTGAAGGATGCTTATTCTGTATTTTTGATGTTCAGTAAATTTATTTATTTTTATTGATAGGAAACAGAGCAAGACCAAAAATAAAATTCGCAATTCCAGGTGGATTGTACAGGAGTCCACTGAAGAGTCGGCCAATCCAAGGGAAATTTTTTGGGCACTGCAGTTGGATTAGTTTAGATAGGTTCTTTTAAGTTTTGGAATATTCAAAGTCTTCTACAGTAGGGACATTTTGGGTATTTTTGCTTTCTAAAATTTTGTTTGGGTTGATATGTTATCTTAGACTAGTTATGTTTATCCTAGCTTTATTCTTGTTAGTATAAGTTGGTTTATTAGTCATTCATATAATGGAATAGTTTTTAGGGTTGTGAAAGCCTTATTTTCATTATTTCATTAAAAAAAAAAAAGGCTTAATTTTCATTACATCTTTAGGATTAATTTTCAAAGTTCACACTTTCCCATTTGACTTGATTTTGGTGTCATTTGAATGGTTATTCAGCTACCTTTCTAACTCTTCCATAATCTTGTGGAGTCCAATGTGTTTTGGGGAAATTATGCCTAAAATACTGGAAGGGTATTAACTTGTGATGGGAAGCATCTATTTTAGAGTTTCATTTTTAATTAGGAATCTCTTTAATTGTTTCATGGTAGTTATGATTTTTTCAGGGATTATGGAGTTTAGTTTATTAATAGAGAGGAGGTAGAGTGGTGTAAAGAAATTTTTTAGTTAAAACAGTTGATGCTCTAGCTCACTTATTTGGTGCGGATTAGAGATTTTCTCCTTCTTGAAGTGCTGATGCTTTGAAGGGCCATTAGGTGCGAAGTCCTAGAGTTTCAGTGTGCCAACTCATTTGGGTTTATCCTTTCCCCCCCTCTTCGTCTAGGTTTATTGAATTGAATTGAATTTTTTATGTGTAGAGTTACCATTATCTGTATCCCTAATTCTCCTTTTAATAATTAATCTCAAAATTTTATTAAACACCCATACCCATTTTTCTTATTTTGTTAACCCATTCCTGGTTCATAATTTTTAATTATAATTACTTCTATATCATTGTAATACCCCTCCCATTACTACTCTATAGTTGCTGATTTTCATTGTAAAAATTCGATTATAATTTTTTTGTTGATACTTCATAATTATATTACTTAACCCTACAATCATCTTTTTCATTTCATACCTGCAATTACTTGTTATTCCGTATGCTTTTTTTTTTTTTTTTTATAAGGTTGCATACATCTGACCCTCCCCAGACCCCGCAGTGGCGGGAGCCTCGTGCACTGGGACTGCTCTACTAAAAACAGAAAGGGAAAACCATAGAGGGTTGAGAGATCCCCATGTAGAAAGAAAAGAGACGGGGCGGGATCCCACGGATAAGCCCACAACCCCTACAGCAACCCCAACACTTAGACTATCCCAATGGTATTTGACCAATCCCTAACAAGGCCCCCCTTGGGGAGATCCTCATACCCGTTACAACACCTTGCCCATAAAATAATCAAGTCTTTGGCCTTTCTATACACTTGGTATGCCGGCTCTGAGTGGCCCCTGAAGACTCGGATGTTTCTCTCCCACCAAACCGCCCAATAGATTGCAACAGGGACAAGCTTCCAAATCCTCTTCTCCATCCTGCTAAATGCGGATAATCTCCAACCTTGAAGAAGACTTGTTAGGTTTGGAAGGGATGTAAAAGTAACAACAAAGTCCTTGGCAATGCCACACCATATCTCCCAAGGAAAGGTGCAATGGGTGAGAATAAGGGAAGTGGACTCCGCGTTCTGATAGCAAAGCAGACATATGTTGGTAAATAGAATCCCTTTCCTCAAAGCATGTCCATAGTCGAGATTTTATCCAGAGCTGTTGTCCAAATGAAAAATTGGACCTTGAGGGGGACCACATTATATCACACGATGCTCCAAGGCCCCAACACCTCCATGATATCAGCCACATGATCATAGCATGAACACACTGAAAATTGGTCCTCCATGCCCTTCTTCCACACTAGACGATCCACTGTCCCCAAGCAGATCTGGGCACTATGCAGACGAGCTAATAGATTAGTCACCCTTGGAATCTCCCAATCAAAGGCGGTGCGAAGATGTGGCTTCCATACTACCTCTCCCCCTTGGACCGACAAATACGAAGCCACTACCGCATTAGGATTTGTTGCCGTGGAAAAAATGTCTAGGAACTCTTGCTTTAAAGGCTTCTCCCCACACCAAACATCCTTCCAAAATTTGACATGCCTCTCATTCCCAACCTCATAAGCAATGCTACTTTTGAACATATTCAGTTGACTCATAATTCCTCTCCATGGGCTATAACCATATGCACCCTGAGGCACCGTAGGATCCCCTAGTCAGGGCCGCTATACTTAGCCGCCACCACTTGCCTCCATAAGCTTCCCTCCTCTCGACCAAACTTCCAAAGCCATTTGCATAACAAAGCCCAATTCATAGGTTGCATTTTGCGTAACCCTGTCCCCCCTCTTAGGAGTGCATACTCTATCCCAAGCCACCAAGTGCTACCGCTTGTCATCCTCCTCCCGTTCCAAAAAAGGTCCTATTGGATCCTTTCCATTGTTTTACAAACTGAAGTCAGAACCACCAAAAGGGATAGATAATGAGTTGGAAAACTTGCCAATGACGCCTTGATAAGAGTAAGCTTACCCACTTTTGATAGATAATGTGCCTTCCAACCATTCAAGCACATCCGCATCCTATTAATAATCAGGCTCTATGCCTTTTTTGGCTTGTATGTAGATCCAAGAGGTAACCCAAGATAAGTGGATGGAAGACTACCCCTCTTGCAACCCAAAACCTCCACTAGCTGGTCTAAATTCGACACCTCTCTCTCCTCTCTCTAATGTTATCCCTTCTCATTTTGCAAGTTTTTTTTTTTTTAAATCCATGGGGAGGTCTCCCTTTACGTGTAGAAATCAGATTAGGTTCTTCGGTGGACTGAGATGGATGATTGTAATCCATTGTTGGGATACCAGCAAAATCGGATTAGGTTATTTGGTGGACTGAGATGCATGATTGTAATCCATTGTTGGATATCGCTAACCAAAACAAGGTCGGTGGGCTCAGATGGTTTTATTCCTTTGTAAATTCATCAATTTTTTTCCACTTACATAGTTTCATCATGTTAATTGTAAAATATCAAAAATAATTTTTTGTAGGGTCAAACGATATCCAGGAGTTGAGTTTTGGTTTTCTATTTTTTTCTTCAGAAAAAAAATAGAATGTAGCTATTGTAAGTTGTAACTAACTTGTTCTGAACAAGGGTGGATTTTTTTTTTTTTTTTTGGCTTTTTAAATTGGGGTGGATTATTGATAATGTTTTGGTGGATTGGTTCTTGTTTTTCCGACATCTTTCCAATCTATCAAATGTATGGAAAAGGAAAGCAATGTGAAAAGGTGTGTAGGAATCTATGTGGTATCAGATAGTAATTAGAAAGAAAATACTGTTTTCATTCCTTTTCTTATCCAGTCAGAATCCTTGGTGGTTTTCCGGTGCTTTCCTTTTCCGGGTAATTCCCGTGAAACAAACAAAGCCTAAATTTCATTCAAATATTGTGGAGCCTTAAATAGGCTTACAATATTATTGACCAAAGACTCCTAATCTAAAGAAAATACCTAGATTCTAGGACTCCATCCTTGACTCAACTTCCTAAACATAAAAGACTTCTAAAAAAAATAAGAATCTCTACTAACATGTGACTCCCAAGATATCCAATTAGTGAGCTGTTGACCAAAGCGACATGAGCCCCACTTTGATTCTAAAAAAGATTCCTAAATACCCTAAATTGCGTAGTTGACGACCAACACTTGTGGGGGTCCCAGTTCTTGACTTTATTAGTATACTAAAGTCTCCAAATCATGGCTGGTCGTACACACACTAAACCCCTAAGTTCTTGGTAACTCTTGCCTTATTACATTGAAGACCCCAAAATAAAAGTTGTCCTAAAATCCCTTGGCCAAACAGGCCTTATTATAATAATATATGTTGAGATATCACATGAAGGGTAATAGTGTCAGATGTACTCTATACTTGTATATGTATGGTATACCATACATTGTGGTATATCATATCTTCATTAATATAAATAACACATATTAGAAAGTTTAATCTCTAATATGATTCCCCCAACTCATCTCCCTTCTTTATTATTCTTCTTCTTCTTCCTTCTTTTTTTTAATATTTTTTGTAGGTGCTTGAGTACAGATTTCATCTTGGTATCAGAGCCTAATCACTGAAGAAAACTGAAGCGAAGAAGGGTTGAAAATAGGGTTGACGTCACTTAGGACGTATAGGGGTCAGGTCGAGGGGAAGACATGACCTTGTGCGGTTTTCTATGCGTATCATGGTGATTTTTTTGAAATTTTTTGAAGCCTAAAACTAATTTTGAGGTATTTTTCTATTGGTCGGAAATCTCCTCAGATTTGACAAAAATCGTCGATCTGGTTAGATCTGAAGTTGTTTCTCTCGAATGTCGCAAGAGGAAGGGTCGTTTTTTCTATAGCTTGCATTTCCAACTTGTTTCACTCGTTTTGGTGGAGTTTTGAGAGATCTGCACCAGATCTCGTAACGGAAAGTGCCGCATCTCTCTTCATTCATTGTTATAGGCTTAGACTTGTATTTGGAAGCCCTGCACTCCTCAAACGACATCATTGAAGAACCCTAGTTTTCGTCCAAGGGGTTCTACGATCTCGCACTAGTCGGTAAGCTCTTTGTGACCAGAATGGACACCGTGTGACAAATCATGGTGTTCCCTTGTGTCCCTTTGTGTCCTCTTCAGTGCTGACTTATTTGATATGCTCTCGACACTGTTTGGCATCTAACCAGTAGTAAGGCAATGTTCCTTGTGCCCAGATTGAACACCGTGTGGTAGAATCTCATGTCCCTTTGTGTCCCTTAATGTGCTGACTCCTTTGATGTCATAAGCTCATATGTGTGGCGTCCCTAATAGTGATTAGGGTGTATTTGGTGTGTTAGTGCTAGGGGTTTGCTTACCATATTTGGTTGTGTAGCCAGGGTGTATTAATCATGTGTGGATTGTTGGTGGTTGCTCTTGGATTCGATCATGTCAAAAGAACCTCAGAAGATTGCCCAGACTTCTAGGGAGTTGAGCAAGAGTGAATTGAAAGGCTCTATTGTTGCTGGAAATTCCTCTTACGTTCAGATCACTTTTGTGAAATTTGATGGCACAAATTATCTTACTTGGTTCAAATCCGTTCTTATCTATATTCAAAGTAAAGACGGAGTACTATTTGGCTGGTGAAATAGAAGTTCCTCCCAAGGGTGATCCAGAGTATTGAAAGTGGAAGACAAAAAATGCTATGGTTATGGGCTGGTTGTTGAGCTCTATGAAACCATAAATAAGTGATCACTATATTTTCTTAGACATTTCACATCAGATATGGGAATCTCTATCTTAGGCTTATTCATAGGTTGAACATGCAACAAAGGTATAAAATCTATGACAAAGGATTGCACAACTTAAGCAAGGGGATCAACCCCTGGCCGTCTTCTATGCTTCTTTGAAGAAGTTGTGGGAGGAACTAGATCATTATACCTCTTTCCGCCCTACTTGTACAAATGATGTTTCTGCATACAAGAAACATGTTGATGAGATACAAGTGTTTGAATTTCTAGCTGGTTTAAATCCCAAATATGAGCAAATCAGAGCTCAAATCCTAAGTATGAATCTTTCATCGTTGAATGAAGTGTATGTACATATTCATCAAGAAGAAGGACATTGATGAGTGATGAATTTGTCATCTGCAATAAAAAATCAGACTTTGTTTCCTCCTCCAGTTGTGGTGGTCAGTTTAGTACTTCCTTGGATGATCGGGATCGCCTTAAGCGTGAACATTGTGGTAGATTTAGGCATACTAAGGACTAGTGTTGGGATTTGCATGGACGTTTACAAGATCTTCCTCTACGTCCAACATAATAAGGGAGAGGCAGTGGTAGATTTTGAGGTAATTGACTTAGTGTACATTCAGTTGCTTTTACGACTTCAAATCCTACTACCACTCCTACCTCACTATTAGATGATCATCTATTTAGGGAGGAAATCGAGGCATTTCGTCGGTTCGTTTCTCAACTTGATACTTCTCCAACAGCTCCTACCTCATCGTTGACGGCTTAGCTCCAAATACATTTGCATCACCTTTATCCGCGCCTATTTTCACATCTCAGGACTCTTAGGTCATTGATTCAGGATCCTCCTACCACATGACTGGTATGTCCTCCTTCAAATCCTATCAAGTCAGTTTTGGGAAAGACAAAGTTCGCATTACGGATGGTTCCTATTCATCTATTGCCGGACACGGGACATACCTATTACTTCTTTAGCGTAGTCTTTTGTTCTGCATGTGCCTAACTTTACCTTAAACCATTTATCCATTAGCCATCTCACCAAAAGTTTTAACTGTAGTGTTATTTTCTTTCCTTCTTATTGTCGGTTTCAAGATTTGAAAACAAAGACGACTATTAGTATGGGGCATGAGAATGATGATCTCTATATCTTGGATTTCGCCCCTCAGTCATCAATTATATCTTCAACAATCAAGGACGTCTCTCCTAATACCATAGATGAGGTTTTCCAGTGGCATCATCCGTCTTTTTCTTTGTTAGGGAAACATTTTCCCAAATTGCAGTTTATTTCAAATAAATTGCATTGTGAGCCTTGTCAGTTGGCAAAACATAATCACTCAGTTTATCCATTAAGTAATAATAGGAGTTTGTCTTTATTTGCCATTGTTCATTTTGATGTGTGGGGACCTTCCCCAGTTACTTCTTTATCTGGTTTTCACTATTTTGTTACCTTTGTAGATGACTATTCCTGTGTTACATGGTATACTTAAAGAATAAAAGTGATGTAGGTATCGCATTCAAATCGTTTGATAACACGATTCACCCATAGTTTGACACCAAACTCCGCATTTTTTGATAAGACAACGGGGGCGAGTATCTCTCTCATTCTCTCTTTACATTCTTTGACGAGTCTAGGATCATCCACCAGACTACTTGTCCAAACACTCTTGAGAAAAATGGGGTGGCTAAATGTAAAAATAGACACTTGAGATTGCTAGTGCACTCATGTTTACAAGGAATGTGCTTAAGAGTTTTTGGTTTGATGCCATTCAAACAACCACCTATCTCATGAATAGGATGCCCTCACGTGTCCTCTCCTTTAAATCCCTAATTGAAGTTCTATCACTTGGAACTCCTTTGTTTTCTCTTCCCCAAAAAACATATGGGTGTATTTGCTATGTGTTTATATCTAAGGCTGATTACACCAAGCTTGACCCAAAATAACTTAAGTGTGTCTTTTTGGATAATGGTGATGATAAAAAAGGATATAAGTGTTTTCACCTACTTACCTGCTGAAAGTTCGTTTCTTGGGATGTGACAGTCTTTGAGTTTGTTCCCTTTTTTTTCTTGGGTTGGACATCTCTTCAGGGGGAGAGTTCAAGTGAAGAGTTGTCTTCTTCCACAATTCCACTTTCTATCCCAGTCCTTTCATTTCACTTTGATAGTAATGGTGTTAGGTGAAAGGGAGAGACTGGTTCAAAGTAGACACTTGAAGAAGGAAGAAATGTGATTCAGACTAGCAAGAGCAAGAAGTAGTTAAAGAACATCAACAAGAAAGGGATCCAAACAGCAAGGTGATCGGAATCCTCATGTACTCATTCAAGAATCTTCTTTGGATTCAATTTTGAAACAGGTAACACACATTTCCCTTCTAATGTTAATGATTCTGACATTCCCATAGCTCTCCAAAATGTTGTTAGATCATGTACCCAACATCCCATATCAAACTTTGTTTCATATCAAGCCTTATCTTCTTCCTTTCGAAACTATGTTGCTTCCTTGTCTTCAGTCACCATTCCTCACAGAGTATTAGAAACCTTAGCATGACGCTAATGCCGCACTGCTATGGAGGAGGAGATGAAAGCTCTTGAAACGAACCAGACATGGGAATTAGTTGACCTCCTAAGAGGAAAGATGACAGTTGGATGCAAGTGTTAACGTGAAGCATAAACTTGATGGGTTTGTTGACATATACAAGGCATGTCTATTAGCAAAGGGATAAACACATACATTTGGCATTGATTATCAGGAAACCTTCGCTCCCGTGGCAAAGATGAACTCTGTGCAAGTCCTAATCTCCCTAGCTACAAATCAATGATGGCTTTTATTCCAATTTGATGTGAAAAATGCCTAATTACATGGACATCTAGAAGAGGAGGTGTATATGGATACACTACCTAGATTTTAAATATCAGGAGCAAAGGGAAAAGTTTGTAGATTGAAAGCCACTTTATGACTTAAAACAGTTACCAAGAGCATGGTTTGAAAGGTTTTGGGATACAATGATTACAAATGGATAGAAACAATGCCAGACTGATCATATATTGTTTGTAAAAAGAACATATAGGACGGTTACGACTTTAATTGTGTATGTGGATGATATTGTGGTCATTGGAAATGATGAAGTGGAGATGGCACAACTCAAGACCAACCTAACAAGGGAGTTTGAAATCAAGGATCTGGACTTCCTCAAGTATTTTTTGGGAATTGAAGTAGCAAGGTATAGATAAGGAATCTTTATCTGTCAAAGAAAATATATTCTTGATCTACTGAAGGACTCATGAATGATGGGATGTAAACCGTGTGCTATACCCATTGAGGTAAATTATAGATTGAAAGAGGGTGACAGTGAAAGGTTGATTGATGCGCATAGATATCAATAACTTGCTGGGTGGCTCATCTACTTATCCTTAACTAGACCTGATATAGTTTATGCAGTGGGGGTGATTAGTCAGTTTATGCATGCTCCCACTCACACACATGGAAGTTGTATACAGAGTTTTGAAATATCTGAAGGGATGCCCAAGAAAAGGAATTATATATAAAAAGTATGATCATACTTTGTCAGCGTATTCAAATGTAGATTGAGCTGGTTCTTTGACTAACAAAAGATCAACATTTGGATATTGTTCATTTGTTAGGTAATCTTGTTACATGGCGTAACAAGAAACAATTAGTGATTGTGAGGTCCACTATTGAGCCAAATTCCGTTTTATGGAAAATGGGATTTGCGAACTCTTATGGTTGAAGAAGTTACTCGATGAATCACAATTTCCTGTGAAAGGTCAAATGAATCTATTTTGCGATAATAAAGCCACCATTAGCATTGTATATGACCTAATACAACATGATAGAATAGAGCATGTTGAAATCGATTAACACTTCATCAAGGACCATATCAAGTTAGGGTGCATTTGCATTCCTTCTGTTCAGACAAAGTATCAACTTGTAGACATCTTTACAAAGGGGTTAAGTGGTAGTCATTTTTTCATATATTGTAGACAAGTTGGGAATGATAGATATCTATTCACCGCTTGAGGGGGAGTGTTGAGATATCACATGAAGGGTACTAGTGTCAAATGTACTGTATACTTGTAGATGTATGGTATACCACCGATTCATTAATATAAATAACACGTATTAGAGAGAGTCTAATCTCTAATACGATTCCCCCAACTCATCTCCCCTCTTTATTCTTCTTCCTTCTTTTCTAATATTCTTGCAGGTGCTCGAGTACAGATTTCATCTATGTACCCACCCTAAAATTTCTAATCGACTAGGCCTTTTAGCCTTGTTACAAATCAGACCCTAAGGCGTAGCCATGGTCTTCTAATTTCTTCTTCCTATTGACATAATATGATTCTGCATCATAAATACATATTTTTGTATTATTGATAAGGATATTTAATGTTTAATATATAATATACTAAGCTATATTTATATATATTATTTACATATATAAGACCTTTAATGGGTTGAGCTTTTAGCCAGCTGAGCCTAGTGCAGCTCGGCTCAACTCACTTAGCTAAATGAGCTCAATTGGAGGCTCATGATCGGCTCATTGACAGCCCTAATAATAGGTCTATAGCCATGTTCATCAAGTTATACATCCCTCAGGCGGTTGTTTATCAACACATTATGTACAATTCAAATCATAAGCCTTATTAAGTTATCCCAGCTCTTTATCTTTAAATATAAGTACTCATGTCTTTTTTCATTACAACCAACTTTTAGTGCAATATGATATGTAGATCAACAAGGCCAAGAGCTAGCATAACCCAATGGTTTCTAACCATCATAAACTTTTTCTTTGGAAATTTAATAATATCAGAATTACAATGTATCTTAATAAAACACTAGATGCTGCAGAGTAGCACACACCACCTATAATAGCAGTATTAACCACTAAATGGGATCTTGAATGATTCTGCAGGCTGAAATCAGCATGATCAATGATTCCTAACCTTCTGTGCATGCGTACATGGATTTCATAGGCTAAAAGTTAGCGTGATCAGATGATTTCTATCCATATGATGTTGTAATTTTATGGTTATTTAATGAAACAATTTTTCATGTTCAGATATGAGGGTAAAAGTAACGGTTGTGGTCATCCAATCGAATTGATTGTTAGGCATGCTGGTTTTGTTTTTAGTAAGAGGGATCCATTAAATGTTGGGTTCCAATCCTATGTATGCCAGCAACATGTTTGCATATACATGTAATAACTTATTACAATAGAACCTGCTACATGTAATAATAATTTTTTTGTGTGTCCTGTGTAATGACTTGCAAGACATAACAATATAATTTACTAGGATACAACCTGTTGCATATAGAAAGAGCTGCAAGTATCTTGTATTTGAGGTTGAAGAATGAAGCCCAATATCTTAGGGTTTTTTTTTTTTTTTTTGAAGCTTTAAGATGAAGAACTGGAGGAGTAGGTGATGCACGGGCATATGAAGTCAAGAAGAAAAAGAAGCTTGAGGACCATGGATAGTCCCCAAGATGTGTCCAGAATCCAGAAATTTTAGGGTTATTATATTTGAGTTTATTTTATTTTAGGGTTTCCAAAAGGTTTCAATTATTTTAGGGTTATTTTATTTAAGTCTTTTTTTATTTTAGGGCTAGTTCTATGTTTATTTATTTTGAATTAGATTGGAGTTAATATGTAACTGGGCCCTAAAGACCTTGAAAAAGAAAATATTCATGATAATCAAGAGTCTTTGTGATAAAGGTTAAGTCTATGATTTTAAATGCGTTATTAAAAGTAGGAGTCTTATTTGGTTTAGGAGTCTAGTGGTCCAAGTCTATATAAAGAATGGTTATTAGGTTGTGATGCAGCATGCATAATTGCATATAGACTTGTAGGTGTGTGCATAAAGGATGCAGTCATAAAATTAATAAAAATAATGATGAAACATAAACAAGATTCCTACTCACATATCCACTCACGAATTCAGACTAAAAGTTAAATTAGGTCCAATAAGCATGACGGTAATTCGAGGCCTATAAAATAATAAACAAAAGAGGACCTAAAGCATATGCATGAACCCAATTATATTAGAAGATTAGTTTCAAGTATAGGTGCTATCTAGAAAATTCAGAATAGCATAAAGTGCAGAAAAATTAATGAAAAACATGATAAAACAAGATATAGTAAATGGAGCATAGTATTAGATTAGGATCTCATCACTCATGGACTGGGACTGGTTTAGGAATGATTTAGGTTCAAATTTCTCAGGGGTTTATAAAGATTTACAATGTTTTACCAGTCCTTTACCCAACTCAACAGAACCACCACCACGACCTACTCATGGGATTAAAAAAAAAAAAAAAAAATAGCATTGTAGGTTCATAGAAATACCTCTGATAGGCTGTAGCAGCTAATTCCATGCTCAAATTGGTCCTGCACACGATTTGGAGTGGCTGAAAATTTTATTCCCCCTGTTTATACCTTGCCGCCAGCTGAAAATTACATAGATCAAATCCTTGTTGATGAAGGCAGTTTTTGGAAGTTGTTAATATGCTTTAGGGTCTCCCTGGGGATAGAAATAATCCTCCAAAATCACACGGCCAGACTCCTATTAATTAGGAGCTGGTTGCTGTTTTCGTGAAACCCAAAACAGGGGAGGTTTCACACCTCCTATGCTCACAAAGGGAAATACTTCACACAGGTGGGGCCCTATGGGATGGGGCCCACCTCATCTAAGATCGTCCAAGGGTCTTCTTGGTCTCCATCAAGTGGCTCTGTGAGAAACCTTGGGATGAATCAGTTGTAGCTCTTCTTGTGAAGTCCCTGTTTCAGCACTATTCACGCCTGTTCTTGAGCAGAATCCTCCCCCAGGTGATCATAGATGATGAACACCATGATTGTTGCAACTGTTAGGATCATGAAGATGTTTATAGCACCTAAGAAAACTCAAATCCCTCAAAAAAAGCCTTGCTGATTTGGTGTTGAACGTGATTCCTCCAAGTGGCCAGAACCTCTGTTTTAACGTAATGGACTGATATGGCTGTGTATTTCATAAAAAAAAAATGCTGCTGTGAATTGCTAAACATCTCCATTAGGATCGTATCAGTGCTATAACTCTAGGAAGGCTTCAAATCAACTCAAATCTTCAAAACTTGGTGTATGATAATCAGTTCCTAGCCAAGTAATAATTTTCAGCAACCCAGAAAAATAATAATCATAAACAAATAAAAAAAGAATAAGGTGAGAAATCCTTTGATCCAAGGAGGAGGGACTAGCCTCCACTATCACCGTTAAACTAGGGTTTTCCTACACCCATTACAGGGTTTTATTGCATTTCGCTTGCAACCAAAGAGGAAGAAGAAGAAGAACACACGAAGCCAAACGTGAGAACTCAAATTTTAATTTTATTCTTCATAAGAAAACTTGCTGGTCGTGTGGGGTGTTTTCATAGCCCCCACGACCAGACTTATTACACC
>JAOXJP010108885.1:0-14166 GCA_025762735.1 Platanus orientalis | reverse complement strand
CTTCCTTGGTGAAGTTTAGGGTTTTTCCCAACAAAGGAGACAACGTGTTCTTCTCCTTGCTATTCCGCTGCGTCACATGCTATTTTATAAGAAGGAATTGAAAATAACAACCTCTGGATAGTTATTTCAATTCCACTGATTTGGGGCTTCAAGTCTTCATTCTAATTCCTTGGGGATTTGACCTAAATCCATTTCCGTGATTTAAAATCGATCCCAAACGACGGAAATGGATTGAGTACCTCAATTTCATTTCTACTCTTCCAATTCCTTAAATCCAAATGCAACCCTTAGTGACTTTTATGGTTTGCTTAAACATATATACATTTACCTTCCGAAAGAAGAGATTTCTAGCTGAGCTTTTCATTTCTATCATCATTTTACTTGATGTAAAATTATAGCATGGTGTTGGGTACATTTTTTGTGCTCTGAACTATTAGCATTGGTATATATTTACCCAAAAAAAAAAAACATTTGCACCAAGTTCCATAACATGTCAATATATTTTTTACAAGGATGGATTCTGTCCGACTACCTTAATGAATGCTTGGTCCGCTGGGTGTCAGGTGGCGGACACATCAATGACAAAAAGTGATTTACACTCTTTTTAGGGGCATTTATCACTTTTCAGTGCTGGCGTGTCTGCCCTTGACCTCAGCGGACCAAGTGTTTGTTAAGGGAGGCAAACAAAATCCTTCTCCATTTTTTAACATTTAGGTTACCATTCTTCTAATGCTACGGAAGAATGATTCTTGAAAATTTATTCTTTTACTTAAGTTGGAAAGTTTCATGTGCATTGGTTACGGGTTATTTTGGGGATGGGTCATAACAACAGAATATGCAACAGTTTTGAACTCTTGTGATTTATGACCATCCCATTAGTGATTTTTATGGTTTTCTTAAACATATTTAAGAAATGATTTGTTGGTTGCTTGGATATTTTAACCATAGTTGTGAGAACTGGACCGGATAGCAAACCGGTGAGGTGGCTGGTTCTGATTTAGGTGGTTTGACCTTTGTTTCAAATGGTTTGATCGTGGTTCATTAAAAAAAAAATCCAAACAATTGAATTAATTATTAAAAAGTTTGAAGAATCATAAAGAATAAGAAAAATATGATAAAAATATAAAGTATAATATACATGATATTTACATATACTTAAGCTTAAAATTAAATAAAAAACTTCTAAAAAGTAAACCATTTTATAACTAACATACAATATCATGCTTATTCATTTACATTTTTGTGCTTATTTAGTTAGTTATATTCTACCTAGCAAAAATCATATTTTAACATATTTTAGCTCAACCAAATAAGCATTATACAATCATTCATTTCTCTTAGCGACTAGGAATTCCAATATAGCAATATCAACCTTTGTTCATGCTGTTAAAGGACCATGTTATCACATGCTATAATTGTAAATTTGTAAATTATTTATTTATATTTGTTAAGACTAATTTCATCTCTTATTGTTGTATACTAGACAAAGAATTTGGCTAATTTTGGTGGCATGATTAATTTGAAAACTAGGTTTCCTAATGTTTAGGGTATTTGAGAAAAGAAAAGTTGGGTGGATGGGTCACAGGGCTTTATATAATATACATAGGGATTTTGTTTTTTAAAAACCAATGGATCATAAACTTCATGCTTCATAAAAACTTCATGATCATACATATAATAGTGAGTAGATACTAATGTAGACCCTAGAGGTCAGTACCAAAAAAAAATGAAAAAAAAACCTGGATTTTGCTTTAGTCGAATTCTAGATGTAGCATTGACATTCCCAATTACCAATGTCTCCACGAGCTTCAAACTTACAATATGTCAATATTATATGTATTTCATGGTGTATTGGACTAGGAGTGCCTCTACACCCGTTAGATGGTCACACGGTTGGCCTTGGTCTTTGACGAAGTGAACCCTGCACAACACCGAGAAAGAGAGTCAAGAAGCTAGACACCAGCGGGGGGCCGACCTCAAGCTCTCTGACGGTCAAGTCATATGATGGGGGGACATAGGAGAGAAACTTTACCAAATTAGGGTTTATGTTGTCTCATACCTGGTGAGCGAGTCGTTACCCATACTTATATGCTTGAGTAGTGGCGTATCAAATGAGATCTCGCTTGTTACTTTCCCTCACGTTCTTCGCCGCGTCTCCCCCTACTCTTTCTGTCATTTTCTCAGTATGTCAGGCCAGTTGTAGAGAATATTCTCTCCTAATAACGGCTTCCGAATTGTACTTATCTCTAAGTAAGGAAGGTGGGGTCTTTATATTTTTTGCTTGTCAGGGATTTTTAGATACAAGGTGCCTCGAGGTTATGACTAGTTGTTTGGTGTCGAGTGATCCAGGCAACATCTCAGGAATATTTTCGGATTACTCGGGGTGTCAGGTGCCGAAGGGTGGAACAAGTAACTCGATGTTTCCAAGTTGTGCCTAAGTATCGGGTAGTCAGGCGTCTCGCTAATGGCTTCGATATTTTTTGGGTCAGGAGATCTCTGAAGATTCTCTAGGTCGGTCTTCCCAGGAATTCTTTGAGTCAATTCCTTTAGGGTTAGGACTTAGTTGGTTTATCAAGGTCATTTATAGGGGCCTCAGTATATTTCCCCATAGTTGCCCCCCTCATTCCTAAGTCCATGGTTATGTGGCTCGGGAATGCAAACTATTTGTGACTGTTACTGTTCATTTCAGCGCATGTGGCATGTAGTTTTAGTTACCAAGGTGGCATCGAATGGGGACAGGTGCTAATGATGGTTTCACATTTAATGGGCTTCGGTAACTGAGGGAGCGTGTTGGTGCCAATTATGAGTCATGTCAAGCGTCGTGTCTCTTCGGATCCCTATATCATCAGACAATCATATTTAAACTCTTAAAGATTTCGAGATTCATGTGTTGCCTCATTTCTCGGGTTGATTTTGCTACCCCATAGATGGTGACATGCGCAGGGTGGAGAATACTCGGGGTTGCCTATAAATATATCTCCTGAAACAAGGTTGGACTTTTCTATCTCCCCTTTCTATCTCTCACACCTCCTATCCTTGTTTTGGACGATTTATAGCAAGTCTTCTGCTTCCCGGTGTTTGGTCATTGTTGTTTCTAGCACCTGTTGCATTTTGGGGCTGTTATTCTTCATCATCGTCGGCATCCTTCTAAGAGTCTATTTTTTATTTAGGTATTTGACTTTTGTTTAGTAGTCCAAACCTCGTTTTGTCGTGTTTCTTTTTTTTATTCTATTTTTTGTTAGATTTTGCTATGTTAGCTTGCCCGTTTACTTCCCCCCTTTTTCCGGCGTCTTTGTGTTTTGTGTTTTTCTTTTTCCTTTCCTGTAAACCTCTATCCATTAGTGTTCGGGGACACCATTAACCGGATGGTTGATGGAATTGATGACCTATCGGATATTCGGCAAAACCCCATGGAGTAGGCCACCAAGCTGGCTCCATCTAATGCCCAAGAGACAGTGGGGGTGATTGCTCCCTAGAAAGATTTCACCCCCGCTAGCCATGCTAAAAAGTTAGGGGAACGAACCCTGACTCTGTTTTTGTTCTACTTTCCTTATTTTTGAGGGGGTTATCTTTTCTACCCCTTGAAACACTCGAGCCTTAAAGGCCCCTGTCTGCAACGTGGCACAATACGAGCAGGCCTTCATAGCGGGTCTTCGATTTTCGGTTTCTCATTTTTTTGGAGCTACTATTTTTCCTCGGGTTGGCACCGAGACAACTGATGCCTAATGCCTGATGAATAGCCATAGGATGCATGATCCTATGGGAGTTAACGTTCAAGGGAACAACTCACCTCACTCTTAATGAGTTTTTTTACTACTATTGCTTAAAAGAGCAGGAGTCGGGTGGAATTTTTGCTAGTTGGGACCCAACTATGACCCTGGTGACCAAGCTCCACCAACGGGTGAAGGGGTGGATATTTTTTCATTTCCGACGAAGGCTAGGAGTACCCCTGTAGGGAGGTCCCCCTTGTAAAGTTCAACTAGGCCTAGGCATCGGTCATCAACCCCATAGGTCAGTTGTGATTTGTCATTTTATATTTTATTTTTATTTTTTAAGTTTCCCCATTTATTCTATCGTCTTATGCATTTCATTTTTTGTGTCAATTTCGGAAGTAGACCGGTTATCCACTAAGGAGGAGGCACGCATTCGGGACATCGTGAACTATTAATCCCACGCCTTTCCCAACCTGGTTACCCCTAAGCGACTCCACCAGTGCGGGTTCAGCCCTGACCCGAGTAACTCACCCTTCCATTCTTTCTTTCCTGCCCCTTCTTTTTTCTCTTTTTTCTCCTTTTTTTTATTAGTTTCTAACTTCGGGTCAACTTTTTCATGCAGAAATGAGGACAAACAAGAAGTTTTTGGCTTAGGCCCAGGAGGCTAAGGTAGCGGGCCACAGGGTGGTCGTGACTTCAAAGAAGCGAAAATGACATCCTATCCTCAGGGGGCCTTCTGAGGCTAAGACCCTTGAGGTCGCCTGTGAGACGACTCCAACCCGACCAGCTCAGCCAGCACCACCCTCGGCTCTTAACCACAATATTCAGATTGTGGATTTGGAGGCGGAGACTGCCGAGTCTCCTTTAGCCCCAGCCACCAAGGGAGAAGCAACAACTTCCCTCAAAATCGCTCCTACCACTGAGGCCTTCCTTTTGTCATCAATGGTCGCAACAACTCCTACTCCACGGGTAGTGCCTTCTTTTGATGTAGCCAGTACCCAGGTGTTATCTTCCTTGGTCTCGAAGAGGGGTGAGTCTTCAATGGGACCCTCCTCTTGGCTATCAAAGCCAAGCCCTAGGGGGACTATCTTTTGGGGGGCATTCCTCCTAAGGACCTCAAGTCCTTGAGGAAGTCTCTCGGCCCTTCTACGCTTCACTGGGAGATGATGTATTATGCGACCAACGTTTTTTTTGTCATCATTTTTTTTTGTGTGTCTATATTGACTCGCTTCTTCCTTGTATCTATTTTCTCAAATTATGGCCCTGATGGCAGCCTCTATCCAAAGGTACAAGTTTAGCGAATAAGTCCAGGAAAACTTCTAGAATCGCTTTGCCCATGTCAAGAGTGAACTCAATGCTACCCGGGAGAGATCTAAAGCTAAAATCTACGCCCTCAAGAATAGGGTCAAATGGGCCGAGGGTTCCAGCTCCAGCATGGCCGCCCAAGTCATAGAGCAGGAGGCCTGCATCGAGGATCTAACAACACGCTTACAGTCAACCGAGAGGGAGATCACTCCGGGTAGAGATGGACTTGGGGCAGAGAGGAACCGCCGCATCTCGATCGAGGACTCATTCGTTGCGACTCTCGAGGAAGAGATGCACAAGAAGGTGTTCATGGCTGTGGAGCTGAATAAGATCCAGGCTGAGGAAGAGAAGAAAAGAGCTATTGAGATTGTGACCTATGAATATCTCGCCTCTGATGCTTTCCAGGTCATCAAGGGTGGATGCTTTCTGGAGTGGTTTGAAAACTTTTGAGAAATAACGGCCAAGACTTACCCGGACCCAGACTTCTCTACCTTTGTCCTTGATGAGGAGGAAAAAGAGGGTGAGGAGGGGTAAGAAGGAGGTGACAAAGGAGAGGAAGGGGAAGGAGCGACCAAGGGAGTGGTCGAGGAAACTAGGGCTACTGCCTCGGGAGAAGCCACTTCAATGGATGCCAACCCCCAGGTGTAGTTATACTTTTTGTCTTCTTTCTTTTTCCCTTTTTTTGTAAGCCTTTATCATATAAATGAAATCTTATTTTTGCCCCCATCTTTATGTACTATATTCTTATAATTTTTATCCTTAAATTTTTCTAAGTATGGATATGTGTCGTGGTGATTACATTTCTTCTTGAGTTTTCCGTGCATATCGGGGTAGGCTATGATAGAGGCCCCTAAGAGTGTAAGAATAATTACTTAATTTTTCTAAGTATGAGTGCGTCTCTAGGTAAATAACCTTTAACCGAGTAGGGGTGAATGATGGAAGATTTTTCTAAGTATGGATACACCTTAGGGATAATACTCCCTCAATGACTAGAAATAGGTAATGATAATTTTTTCTAAGTGTAGGTATGCCTCAGAGATAATACTCCCCCAACGACTATAGATAGATAATGATAATTTTTTCTAAGTGTAGGTATGCTTCGGGGATAATACTCCTCCAATAACTAGAGATAGATAATGATAATTTTTTCTATGTGTAGGTATACCTCAGTGATAATACTCCCTCGACAAGCCAGTGCATTGCCCTCAAATACTTTTTCAAAAAGAAGACCCATCTGTTCTCTCATGGTTTGGGTGGACAAGGGTTCCTGGTAATATTCTTTTGGGCTTGAGCCCCTACCCCACATAGGGGCCTTCCTTTAACAATGTCGCCAAGCACTCTTAAGCCCCCGTTTCAATTTTATATGAGAGGGGTTGTAGTTGTACTTACTTAGTGTCAAAGGGTCGATCCTAGCTATGATGCACGCGTCTCAATGTGCCTTGGGCCTTAAGCTTTATTTGCTGAAGTCTTTGCTTTTGTTGATTTGTGAGACTTTTCTTTGCCTTGTGATTTTTCCCTTAAATGACGGGTCGATCCTATGACTCAGGGTTGATCTTGTGTCCTGGGGTCACCCTTGTGATTTGAAGTTTAACCTTATAACTTGGGCACAAGGGCCTGAAAGGACGGGTCAATCTTGTGACCTGGGATCAATCTTATGACTTAAGGGTTAATCTTGTAACTCGGGCACAAGGGTCTGAAAGTATGGGTTAATCTTGTGACCTAGGGTCAACTTGTAACCCAGGCATAAGGGTCTGAAAGGATGAGTCAGTCTTGTGACTTGGGGTCAATCTTGTGACCTAAGGGTTAATCTTGTAACCTAGGCACAAGGGCCTGAAGTTTTTTCCTAGCTCTATCGAGTAAGAACATTTCATTATATAAAGTCAAATCATTATATAAACTTCATTGATAGTATTTTTTTAAGTGTTCAACATTCCATGATAGTGGCAAGGGCTCCCCCCCCCAATTTTCTTGAGATGGTATGTCCCAGGTCTATAGCAGCTTGTTACCCGGTAAGGTCCCTCCCAGTTTGGTCTCAGTTTTTCTTCTGTCGAATCTTGTGTCGTCAGACTCACCTTTTTGATTACTAAGTCCCTAACCGTAAATCTCCTTATCTTGACTTGTAAGTTATAGTACTTAGCTATTTTCTGCTTGTAGGCAGTTATGCGAAGTGTGGTCTCATCCCTTTTCTCTTCCAACAAGTCGAGACTGCTCTTGAGGTTCTCTTCGTTCCTTCTCCAATCAAAGGTCATTATTTTGTATGTGGTCATTTCAATCTTGACTGATATCACTACCTCGGTCCTAAACGCCAGTAGGAATAGTGGCCTTTCCCCCGTGGGGGTCCTTACCGTAATGTAGTATGCCCAAAGGATGCTTGGTAGTTCCTCAAACCAAGGGCCTTTGGAGTCCTTGAGTCTCTTCTTAATGATGCCTAGAAGTGTCTTGTTGGTAACCTCCACTTAGTCGTTGGCTTGGGGGTGAGCCAGAAAAGAGAAATGACTTTTGATCCCTAATTCTACACATAATTCTTGGTACCAGGTATTGTCGAACCGCTAGCCGTTGTCGATGATGACCACTTGGGAAATCCCGAACCGGCAGATGATTGATTTTCAGGTGAAATCACAGATGTTTATCTCAGTGATTTTTGCTAGGGGTTCAACCTCCACCCACTTTATAAAGTAGTCGATAGCTACTACCAAGAACCTCATCTATCTTTTTCCTTGGAGAAGGGGGCCTAACAATGTCGATTATCCAATGGGCAAATGGCCAGGGTTTAGCTATTGGGACTAACTCCTTTGTGGGCTTTTTAGGGATGTTGGTGAACCTTTGACATTTGTCACACTTTTGTGCGAGCAGACCGACATCCTTTTACATGGAGGGCCAATAGTATCCTGCCCTGATTTCCTTATAGGCCATTGCCATGTCCCCCATTTGGTTCCCACATATTCTCTCATGTATCTCCCGAAATACATAGTCGACCTCCTCTTCGGGTAGGTATTTGAGCAGTGGGAGGGTTAAGCTCCTCTTATAGAGGATGTCATTAAGGAAGAGATACTGACTCACTCTTATTCTCACCTTTCTTGCCTCATCCTTATCCTTGGATAATTCACCTTCAAATATTTTATGATCTGCTTGGCCCACTCAGGCTCGGGGCTGGTAATGTTGACTTCCTTACCTTCTTCTGCTTGGTGCTAGGCTTGGGTAGATACTCAATGAAGATCCTAGGGTTGAGACTTTCCATGACTGATGATGCAAGTCTAGCCAACTTGTTGGCTTTTTTATTTTGATCCTATGAGACTTGCTGTATAAAAAAAAGCTCGAATCAGGATTTTTCTTTCGCTACCAAAGTGTGGTACTATTTCATCTATTCATTTTTTGTCTTATACTCCCCTTGTACTTGCCCTACCACAAGCTGGGAGTTGCTATTGACTCTGATTTGCTTGGCTTCGAGGGTGGGGAAAAGGCATAATCTAGTGAGCATTGCTTCATACTCAGCCTCGTTGGTTGTCTTGAACCAAAATCTAATGACATACTCGAGTTCATTTCCCTCTGATGTGACTAAGACAACTCCTCCCCCAGCTGCATTATTTGTGGAGGAGCCATCAACATGTACAACCCACTCTGCTTGATTTTCCTCTTCTCTCCTGAGTTGTTCCTCTTATGCCTTGAAATAGCCCCCTAATGCATGAGTGTATTCGGCGATGAAGTTTGCCATTGTCTGGCCCTTAATAGCTCATCGGGGGTGATATTCGATGTCAAACTCACTCAGCTCCACTGACCAGTTAACCAGTCTTCCAGAGGTTTTGGGTTTGTGCAATATGGTCCTAAGTGGCTGGTCAGTAAGTACCTGGATGGTGTGCGCTTGGAAGTAGGGTCTTAGTCGCAGGGATGTGATGACCAATGTAAATGCCATCTTCTCAACCCTTGGGTATCTTTCTTCTACTCCCCTAAAAGCCCTACTGGTGTAGTATAATAGCGTTTGGACCCCGCCTTCCTCCCTGAGTAACATTGAGTTAATTGTCGTTCTAGATACCGATAGGTACACATAGAGCACCTCATCCTATTTTGGTTTATTGATCAACGACAAGCGGTTGAGATGGTCCTTAAGTTCCTGAAAGGCCTTATCGCATTCTTCATCCCAGTGGAACACCTTTTTTAATAAACAAAAAAATGGGAAGTACTTGTCTATGGCCTGGGATATGAATCTGCTCAAAGCCGCGACCCTCCCAGCTAGCCGTTACACTTCTTTTGTGTTCCTTACATGTCAATTATGGCCTTCACCTTCTCGGGATTCGCTTTTATCCCTCGCTGGGACACCATAAACCGAGGAACTTTCCAGTAGATACTTCGAAAGCACATTTGCTAGGGTTGAGCTTCATCTTATACTTCCTCAGGGTCTAGAATGTCTTGCTTGAATCTGATAGATGTTGCTTGGCTATGAGGTTTTTCACCAAAATGTCGTCTACATACATTTCGACATTCCTCCCGATCTGGTTTTTGAAAATTTCATTGATTAGTCTTTGGTAGGTTACTCCTGCTTTCTTTAGCTCAAAAGGGTATGACCTTGTAACTATAAAGTCCCCGACCTGTGATGAAGGCTATTTTCTCCTAGTCAAACTCGTGCATCTTTATTTGGTTGTACTCTGAGAATGTGTCCATAAAGCTAAGGGTCTGGTGGCCAACCATCGAGTCCACCAGAGTGTCGGTCATCGGGAATGGGAAGCTATCTTTGGGGCATGCTTTGTTGAGGTCGGTGAAGTTAACACACATACGCCACTTCCCGTTAGGCCTTCCTACCATGACTACATTTTCCAACCAGTTGGGGTAGTGGACTTCCCTTACTAAGCGGGCATTGAGCAGTTTTTCCACTTCCTCAGCAATAACCTAATTTTTTTCTAGGGTAAAGTTTCTCTTTCTTTGCGTGATAGGCCTCGAGGCTAGGTCTACATTGAGCCGGTGTACTGCCAGTTGGGGGTTATCCCTGGCATGTCTTCATGCGTCTACATGAATAAGTCTCGATTCTTGATGGGGAAGCTTTGCAATCGCCTCTTGAAGCCTTCCAATAGGTCTAACCCACCGGGTTACGTGGTCGAGCGTCGTTGAGTCAAGGATAATATTCTTGAGTTCTCCTCCTGGCTCTGTTATTGCATGGGTCCTTTCATCTTGAACTTCTAGACTATCATTTGTCATGATCTCTTTTGGGGCTAGCTCTCCTTTGAATGAGACCACATAACATTCTTAGGCCGCCACCTAATCCCCCTTGACTTCCTCGACTCCGCCCTTAGTTGGGAAAAGCATTAAAAGTTGGTAGGTTGAGGTGACTACCCTTAGTCAATTCAGTGTTGGCCTTCCAAGGATTATATTGCAGACAGAGGGGCCAGCGACCACCATGAAATCAACTACCTTGGTGACCTGCAGGTCACCCGCCCCGGTAGTGACTAGCAAGTCAACGGTTTTGAGCGGGAGAAACTTGTCAGCTGTGAATCCAACCAAGGGTGTTTGGATGAGCTTGAGTTTGTCTCGTCCGATACCCATTTGCTCGCAGGCTGGGAGGTAGAGAATATTTGTTGAGCTTCCATTATCAATGAGAACATAGTACGTGATGTAGTTCAAAATGACCAACGTCACCACTAGTGCATCGTCATGTGGCTGACTCACTCCTCGGGCATCCTTCACAGAGAAGGTAATGGGGGGATGCTTTGCCTTGTGTTGCTTAGTCGGCCTCTCTGTCATCATCATCTGTTGGTCTCTTTTTGCACGAATCTACTTCATGTATGACCTTGTCGCTTAGTTGGACCTCCGCTCCCGGCCAACCCACCGACTATTACTCTAATTTTCCCTATCGGTCCTTCCGGCCTTTTCTCTTCCCTAATAAAAGGGTCCCAGCGGGTGTCTTTATGCCTAACCGGGGGCCGTTCTACAATGAATCTCTGTTGCCATCCTCATTGGATAAATGCTTTTATTTGCTCCTTTAAGTGGAAGCAATCGTTTGTGTTGTGGCCGTGATCCCGATGAAAGCAACAAGTGGGACTTGGATTCTCTCGGGCCATCGATGCTCAGGTCATACTTGAGGTATAGAAACATCTACTTTATGAGCATGTTGAGAGGGGTGTGGTTTTGGAACCTACTAGAGGGGAGATTGACCCGAAGCCTAACCTCATAATTATCGTTGTCTTCCCTCACCCGACTGTCCTTTTCTTCCTGAGTTGTTTGCTACGCTCTTTTCCTTTTGTCTAACTGTGAGCCAGCCCTAATGTCTCTTTCTTGTCGGGCACTGAGAGTGTTATCAGCGTTCGTATGCTGCTGTGCTTTCATTATGAGGTCTGCCATGTAGGATGAGGGATTTCTTAAGAGAGAGAAGAGAAACTTGGAGGGCAATAGCCCCGCCATGAGAGCGACCATTATCATCTTTTCCTCAGCATTGTTTACCTACAACATCTCTTTGTTGAACCGGGACATATAATTTTAGAGGGACTCGCTTTTGTTTTGCTTGATATTTAGCGAGTATGTGGTGGACTTCTGGTGCCTCTAGCTACTTATGAAGTAGCTGACAAATTGTTGACTCAGCTCTGTGAAATTTGAGATGCCCTTGGGCTTCAACTGACTGAACCAAACTTGGGCGGACCCTTTGATATTTTTGGAAAAATCCCAGCACATGATTTCATCGGGGTTCACCTGAAAGTTCATATGCGTCTTATACACTTCCAAATGATCTAAAGGGTCCTTGTCACCATCAAACATTTTCACCTAAAGCTGCTTGAATTTATCGGGTAGTGGCCGAGTCACTTATAGAGTAAATGGATGGTCCGTCCTATAGATCAGTTTGTCGACGGTAGCCAGGGCTTTTCCCTTGATAGCTTCTTTCATGGTCACCATATCCCTTCTTACCTACTCTATCTTTTCCTCCTAGAGGTTAGGGGTACGAATCTTCTCCCCAAGTTGACTTACCTCCCGGAATCGAGATGCTGTGACCCTCTTTACTTTGTCTTCTTGTCCTTGGTCACCATCACGGCTTTTGACTAGAGGGGCGTGGTGTTGGGTGCCAAATGGTAGAATAAGTAACTTCATGTTTCCAGGTTGTGCCTAAGTATCGGGTAATCAGACGTCTCGCTAATGACTTTGATATTTTTTGAGTTGGGGGATCTCTGAAGGTTCTTTAGATAGGTCTCCCCGAAAATTATTTGGGTCAATTCCTTAAGGTCATGACTCGGATGGTTTAACGGGATTGGTTTAGAAGGCCTCAGTATCTTTCCTTATAAATATTGATATTTTTTCTAGTTATTATTTCACTCCCGTGTATAGAATATTAGGTACAACAGTGGGCTTAAGTTCATATTTTTAGTGTTCGCTATCGGAGAATGTGTCGCTATGGGAGAATGTGTTGCTTGGTAGTTGTATACTAGGAGAGGCTCATGAGTGTGAGATTTTAATCCCAATTCGAAATAGATATCCTATTTTAAACGTTTTTTTGGCCGATATATCATCTCTATTAGTGCTTGTGGGGGGTGGTCTTTGATAAAAGAAAAAGGTGGTCAGCGACCTATTAAATTCAAATAGACAGGGTCCTTGATGGGGATGCCCAGAATTTTAAGGAATAACTAATTTACCCGTAAGGTGAACTTTTGTGTGCATAGAAGCCAAGGGGCTTTGATAATTCCATGTTGTTGGGATGGGCTTGTTGGGTTAGTTATTTGTTATAAAAGGAAGAAAATGTTCTGTGATGACAAAGTGTTGTAGTGTTTATGGTCAATTATCAGCTGACATATATTGTCTTAGGTGTTCAAAAGAGCGTTCACATCATGTGTCAATCAATGGCACACCTACACAGGCCTGTGTAAACACAGACAATCATATTCTCCTTATTAAAAACATCTAAATGATCAAAAGAATCTTTCACCTAGCAGTTCAAAAGGGCATCTGTTGGCCACACACTTTACCTAGTAGGTTTCTTTTGCAAAAGCAAACCTTTTTAGTGCATCCTTTTGAGTTAAAAAAATTTTAAATTTGGATGGTTGGTGATAGAAGGGAAATCCAAAACATGATCTGGAGGGGTTGATATCCTTTGCGACCTGAATATTTATGCCGGGCCTGGATGACACCACATAGCACCCTATGAATGGTGGCTCCAGGCCCAACATAAATATTCATGTCACGGAGACCTGACACCACATAGCACCCTATGAATGGTGGCTCCAGGCCCAACATAAATATTGATGTCACGGAGGGTATCTTTCCGGTCTAGAGAGGACACATCATCCATAGTGGGAATCAAAATGCTCACCTAGTGAAGAGGTATAGGCGACCAACTTATTTTAAGAATTAAAGAAGAAGATGTACTCTAAGCGTGAAAATTGGAACCTTTCAAGGAAAATTTTAATAAGATAATTTTCCCAGTGTTGTCTGTTTGCCACTTGTAAAATCACTTAATTTTCCAATATATTCCATTTAGGCTACAGACATTGCATACCTCGTCCATTTTTGGAAAGAGAAATGATGTTCTGTTTAGGATGTACTTGTACTAAACCAAACGGATACTCTATCCAGGATGTTGCTTCGCCTAGTTTCTAATACAATCTGGCCAAACAGACACTATTGATTTATTATTATTATTATTTTTGGGTTGGCAAATGAGATTTGCTCGATCGTGATGCTGTATAGAAGATTTTTTTTCAGCGAAGAGTGTATAGCCCTGTCCATTCAATCGCCTTCTAAATGGATAAGCAGATTCATGACCCACGATGTTGGCTTCTTCGTATACCCACGAGGAAGTCATGAATGTACATCTATCTCCTGTTTTCCTGAGCAGAAAAAATGATAAAAAAAAAGGAAAAAGAAGGTGCCTCTTTGAGGTGAGGATTTTATATGCCGACCCCTATCTTGCGCCGCATCCGCCGATGGTCAAGCGGGTGAAAACATCAGCGCCGAAAAGAATACAATATTATTATTATGAAATTTAACATAAAATAGCTAATCTAAAAAAAAATTATTTTATGAAATAGAACTCCAATTTGCTGTTTATTTCCCATATTTTTTATTAGCTCTTTTATGTTAGAAAAATTACATATGAACCGAAATACAATATTACAATGCTAATTACTATGGGTGGGGTATTGATGTGTAGACCTTTGTTGTTATGTCTTGAATATTATAT
>JAOXJP010108874.1:0-14166 GCA_025762735.1 Platanus orientalis | reverse complement strand
ATATATATATATATATATATATATATTTACTTGCTTTGGTGCAATCGTAGTGGCTTCGGTTGTTAGTGTAAAAACGCGGGTTCAAGGCTTGTGAGCAGCGACTTTGTGCAAAAAATGCTAAAGGTTAGGTCTCCTCGTAAGAATAAAGATGCTTATCCTTATACACATTGAATGTTATGTTCTTGTGCTTTTCCTCTTAAGAATAAAGATGCTTAATTGTGCAGGATGAAAGCTCTGATACCTAAATTTGTGTAGGACAGCCTAGGATTGTAGGATCCTGCTGTTATAGGCTCAAAATAATGCTGTCGAAGTGTTGGACAGTACTTGTATAACTAAACAAGGTTAGTGTTCCCCAAAGCTCTCAAAATTTAGAAGAGTTAGGGAAAGGAGTAGAGAATCAAACCAAAAGAATGCATATTGATTAGACAAGAAAAGAAGGGAAAGATTATAGAAGAAAGTGCTGCTTTGGGTTACTGGAAATTCTGGGTAGATTGGTAAAATTACCAATATACCCTTATAGACGTGTCATAAAAGTCTGAACTTTTACAGGCTAATATATTGGTATAATATGAGTCTGCATGCAAAATTTCATGTTAATTTGACGAGGGAAAGTATATGAAATTATATAAAGAGTGGGCTACCGCAGAATTTCAGCAAGAAAACTCCTAAAGAACTAGAACCAGCAAAACAGAAGGAGATTTAAAAGGATTCTAGGGTTATAGATGAACAATAGATAGGAGATGAAAACCCTTTAGAGAAGAGCTGAAACCCTAAAATCAGAGGGGGCAATTTGAAGAGGAATACCCAGAAATTACCTTCAGCGATATGGAGATAACAGGGGCTGTATGGTACTGTAATCCAGCAGCTTGGTTCTTCTTTCTGTATGATTTCAGTCCAATGGAGGGTAAGAATATGATAACAGCAAGTGGAGATTGTTGTAGATGGAGAAGGGAGTAAGAGACAGTGATGCAGGATATCAAAAGCTTTAGTGCCAAATTGATGCAAAGCAGTCTAGGCTTGTATATATTGCTTAAGTATGCCCAATTAAAAGATGCGTAAGCTTAGGATAGATTTCAATAAACGAAGAACTTAATAAATTCACACCCAAATAATCACAAACTTAAAAAAAGGAGAGAAATTAGCAAACAAAGAATGTTGGATTGAGCAGAAGTGAAATCAATTAGAAAATGGGAGAAAAAGAGGAGAAGGGGCTGTTTTAGGGTTTCTGGAATTTCTGGGCAGAACCACGAAATTACTGAAATGCTCCTGCTGACACGTTCTAATTTTGTGAAATTTTATAGGTGTTTAGATGTATATTCAATGTATCACCATACAAAATTTGAGGTCACTCTGACAAATATAAGTATATGAAACGATGGATTTACCGGTCAGCAATGTTTCCTTAAAACAGAATACGAAATATGGTGGAGATTCTTTGATCAAAACAAAGCGAAATCAAGAGGGGTTTGAGGGGATTAAAAGGGGAATTGATGGGGACAAAAACCCTGAAAAGAAAGAATGAAATAGGGTTGTATGGGGGCGGGGGATTTCACTGGTATTTGAAGTTTAGAACCAAGGAAAACTAAGAAATAGAAGAGATAAAGGAACTTCAGATTAAGGAATATTATGGAAGAAGTTAGTACAGAAAATTGAAAAGAATGCTCATAATTTAAGAGGAACAAATCAAAGAACCAAACCTTAAAGAATAAAAAACCAAATACCTTATAATAGAATGTAGGCTGTAGTTGCTGTTGACCTTAACCTTTTAAAATAGACAAGTCTGGAAGTGTTGCAGTAGGGATTTAGGAGAAAAGTGTGAAGGAAGAATGATAGAAGAATTAGAAGAAGATTAAAAGAATCAGTAGTAGAAGAAATAGAAGAAGAGGTTAGAATAAGTGGAAGAAGATAGAAGCTAGGGATACAACACCCCAGTTGGGAGCCCACGGCTACCCCAAAGAGAGTGGATGGAAGGGACACACACCCAATAGGGACAAACCCAATTCAAACTTTAATCAATTCATGTCTAATTACAATTCCAATCGTTGGGTGTTCTTTATAGGCTTACATGACTCAATAAAATACAACTTGCTAAATTGGAAACTTCTAAATATTTTTAACTTAAGAGACACAACTTTCCTAAAACTATGGACTTCTAAAACTAGAATTTCCCTAAAACTAAGACTACCAAATACTTGGAAACATAGGGGCTGTTGACCCACTTATACTGGGCCCCTTTTGTTGATTTTGTAGTTCACAAAAGGACAAAAAAACAGCAGTTGTCGACTAGGCCTATATTACACAATGTACCCTTGCTTTTTCAGCCTTATTACATAAAGACTTTTAAAATAAAAAGAACCCAAATTAACCCTTGGCACAAAAGCCCTTATTACAAAAGTATTCCACTCACCTAAAAGAACCCAGCTAACCCATATGTTGCACACTTCTTGAACTTGGTTCTCTTATGGAGTGGTGATGTAGCATGCATAAAAGAATGTAGTGCAAAGAGATCCACAGTAAAAGAAACTTGCAATCCAAACTATAAACTAGATTCATACTTTAATAAAGTGTTAAAGGTATAAAAGAAGGGAGACTAGTAATGAGACTAATCAGCCTAACCAGAAGATAACATATAAAATTATGAGAACTAATACCTTAAGTGCATAAATTATTAATTGCCTTCCTATTAAAGAGTACCCAAGCAGCCAATGCATATAAACCTACAAATGGTGTGCAGAAAGGCTATGGAAATGGTATAGGGATACTGGCAGCAAACATGAAAGTTTTGTGTAGGTGGGTTAATATAGGAATAAAGTCACACAGGAAGATGGTTGACTTAGTGGGCAGTGTTAGTCAAGTTTATGGCATGTTATAATGATGTGAAGGGAGGTAAAAGTGGTAAAACAGTGGACTGACATGGTGCAAAGTCAAGTGCTGTCAAGGGTAAACATATAGAGTAGAAGGCGTGGGAAGGTGATGAATACCTTTATCGTTGTGTGCACAACCAGGGAAGCAGTAAGCAAATTGATATGTAATCCTTGAACACCTCTTTGCTCAGTCAATCAGCGCCAGCATCAATATAAAAAGAACATTCCAGCACAGGTCTTTGATCAGCAACAAATTAGAATCAAGAAAAAATCCAAGTAGTCCTTTCGAGGTATTTATTCAAACGCTTCGTAGGCACACTGTTGCACCAACAACAAGCTCTCTTCTCAGTCTTAAGTTTCAGTCACAGTAATACCCAAGAAAGATGTGGAATTCTGGCTAATAGAGAATGAGTTAAATTCATTCTCCCAATTGCATGAATTCAAGAACCCAAAAGAATGTAGAAACCCAAGTTATCTGATCTGGCCGCAGGTATGAATTTAAGGATTCTTTGGATTTCAATGCCCAAAACTTCAAATAGGCCTCTCTAGTGTAGCTGCCTGATGCATGGTATCATGGGGTTATGAAAACTAATGAGAATCAAATCCTATGGTTGCTGGAAAATTTCTGAGCAGCAACATGAGGGGTTTCTTATAAAAAAAATAAGGTTTCCTGGGTTCTTTAGTTTGGCCGACTGGTGTAGGTGATGTGGGATGATGATGGTAATGAAAGAATCAATGGGAGATGGAGATAGGGTGGTCGGTTGGTGTGGGGGAGTGTATAGAATGAAGGTTAATCAATATCGGGGTTTTTAGAGTGTATGGAATGGGTTTACAGCCAAGGGATTCAAGAAACCAGAAAAATTGAAGAAGAAGAAGAAGAGATGATGAAGTAGATGGTATAGATAAATAGAAGAGAAGATGGAGATGAAGATATAGATGGATTACCAGGAAGAAATCACCAACCTGCACCAGAGAAATCACCAACTCAAGTTCAAGCTTAGGCAAACTTGAAGGGAGCAGCAGCTGGCTGGAAAGCTGAGAGCTTTGAGAGTTTTTCTTTAAACATGGGTGTCGACCAAGTATGGTCTCCCTTCTTTTATAAGCTTTAAATTAGAGTCAAAACCCTTGTTTACAAAATAAAGAAAGCAAACAATAAAAAGAAATAGCTAAAAAAAAGTCCCTCTCTCCCAAAGTGGTCATCTAAGCCTCTTTTAGAGGCTTTTGTGACACTTCTCAAACATGCCCCATATAAATAATGAAAATACGCAATGTGTCCCCAACTACACCAAACAATAAAAAGTGTCTATAAACAAAAAATAAAGAACTATAAAAATCAAAATAAATTGAAATAAAATAACAAATAAGGTCTTGCCACATGACACTCATGCTACCAGACACGTGGCCCCACAAACAAGGAAAGTGGACCCCACATGCCTTCAAAATAGTAAAGATCTCCAAACACCTCCGAATCTGTCCCCAATTGAAGCAATGTAATCCAGAAACCTCCTAGTCCATGTAAAGGCTCATAGGAACCCTCCTCCTTCGTTGGTACACCCTAAGGCTGCTACATGGCATGATGTCATCATTATATGGTACATACATCAACCTCTTAATCATGTTTGCATCATATAGGAAGATAGAGGAACAAGATGGTAGAAGAAGAAGGAAGATAGAAGGGAGGAAGAAGAAACCCAACAACACCAACTGATTGGGAGGAGGAAGAAACTAGAGGTTACAACCCCCAGGGTTTCACATGGAGAGAGGGAAAAACCTAGTTTTTTTCTTTATTAAATTTTATCTCTGTACCTCATCTCAAATCAACAAAAAATAGAAAGGATTAAAATAGCAATTGCCTAATCTAACTTGGACTCCTCTCTTCCTAGTGTCATCTGTTGGGCTTTGTGGTTGGAAAGAAATGCTAGGATTTTTAAAGATAAGTTAAGATCTCATATTGAGATATTGATTTTTATTTTTAATCTTCTCTTTGATTGGGTTTCTATTAGAGATGATTTTGAAGAGATTGTTTGACAGTCTTTGTGGTGTGAGTTGTACCTTCTATTTTGTTGTTGGTTTTGTTATTTTTGTTTTGTTCTACTTTTTTTTTTTTTCCTTTCTTTCTTCATCTTCTTGGTGAAGTTGTTGTGTTTGGTTGTTCTGCTCTTTTCAATGAAGTATTTGTCAGCACCCAAATTTTGACTTGGGTCATCTAATGGAATGAAGAACATCAAAGCAGTACTTAGGCATTAAGACTCTAAGCACCCTTAGTTTAAGAAGAGCAAACCTGAACTCTAGGATGTTAGGCATTCCAAGATAAGTCTTTTCGGATATTTCACTCGCAAATGAACCAGTGAAAGCACTTCATTACAACTCAGAATACACCATTTTAGGTCAAACCCTAATCTCTCACAAAAGCATCAACAAGACTTTGAGGGTCTGCATTTAAGAGCTCCATCCATGTTATCCACAATTTTTTCAGCCTCCGTAAGTCTTCCCTCAGCGGGGCATCACAGGTGAAAAAATTATCATTTTGTCATTTTTCCTTCAAAAGCGTAGAACTCATTATTTACCACTCAGATCACCGAATTTCTCTCGCCTATATAAGCTTTCTTGTCGTGAAGCATCAGAGGCGAAAAATCCTTATGTTCACATTTTTCGACCTGCGGGCGAAAAATTGTCATTTTACCCTTTTCACCTCCGAGAATTTACCCCTGGACCCTCAAAGGATCCCTGAAGCTTCTCATGTCACCTGAATGGTGTAATTTTAGATCTTATGCATCCCTGCTTCTCCCAATTGCGAGAAATCCAACACAGAACATATATTTCTCGAGACTAGCAACAACCAATTTCTCAACTTATGATGACCTTGACTAAGAAATGACCATTGAAAAAGCTCTCGAAGATTCATCCGATCTCCAAATCCAGAAAGGTTGATCGCCATATCTCGGCCTCGACCTTAGCTTCAAATCTTTAGGTTTGAGAAAAGAACTTTGAAATCTTAATCATCTGTGAATTCTCAAATCTTCCCCAACGGGTCAAAAAACTGGTTAGTTGCATTTAACTCATATGGAGCCAATAGGTTCTCCGGACCTCCAAATCAGGATCAATTGGTGTCCATCTCTCCGGAATTGCAAGGCCTTAAAAAAACCGACTAAGGAACGCGAGCTTTCGCAGGACCTATATGCTCAGATTCTCTCAAATACTCCAAAAAGAGCAATAAATCAGGGCAAAAAATCAGGTGCTTGACCTACTCCCGGGAGTTCACCCAAATTGAGAAATTTAGTCTGTCAGCAGCTATCCTATAGTAAATCCAGAACCTCCAGAGTATTAAAGTTTCACTGGATTACAGAAATCCTGTTTTCCTAACCATCATTTCTACTCAAGTCGGAACAAAACATTTTCCAACTGTATTTGACACGCGGAAACGGACTCGGAATGTAGCAAGGTCAGGCCCATTTTCTCAATTTCACCCCTGTCTTCAAAAGATCATTTCACAAACTCGAGCATCGGAGAATATCCGGTAGTTCAATTCCACCAGCCTTCAGGCAACTACAGAAACTCAATCTCTCCGAGTGACCCTACTTCGAAAATCTTTCGATAACTGCCCGAGAATTTAGTGGTCATTCTGTCAGTTATTGTAACTCAGAGACTCCTCAAACTTCAAATCCCCCAAACATGGCCTATAACAGAGATCTACAGAAAATCCAGCAGCATCTCCAGTCCAAAGTTTTTCAACTGCCCGAAAAAGGGTTTTTGACCCAGTTATATGCTCAAACATTGTAATTTGGTGTAGTCAGAGGCTATGACTCACCTGGACTAGGGGTCATCTTTCACCTGACAATTTCTAGGATCCATTTTGCGATCTTGCCCCTCCAAAATGCATTTAAGAGCTTTTTAGGTTAAAAAACCTTAATTTCACCCCCTTGCCCTTATCGTAATTTGGTTTTAACTAGTCCGTTGCGATTGCAATATCCACGACTTTAAAACCGGACACTGAGTTTGCCATGTTCCGATCCCAAGAGCTCACAAAAGTGGACAGCACAATGAAGGTTCGGTAATGCCATAAGCATTTAATGCACATTAATGAGCTAAGACTTTTCAAACTTAGCTCATAAATACATTTAATGCATTCACACCTTAGGACCAAAATTGCCAACCATTGGATTGAAATCTCTCTAAGTGCACCTTTACCCCACCTTTAGATTAGATCATTGAATTTCAAATCCCTAGTGTACCCCTCATGTCCCCCCAAAGAGCATCTTTATGCCCTCCCTTGAAATTTACAATCAACCAACACCTATAAAAAATCATCTAAATCCACCTCTTTGTCCACCTCACCAATCCATGCCAGCTAGCACAGCCCCATCTCCACCTTCCATCCAAATGATCTGAACCTATCTCAGCCCCTCCCTTGTCCATGTCACCTAACACAAAATCCATTCATCCTTACCCTCCACCCAACTTCTAATCTTAGCCCTTCAACTCATAAACCTCTCATCTAATCTTAGCCCTCCACCTCAAAACCCCTTAGATTAATCCTAGCCATTGGCTGAACACATTTGGGGCTATTTATAGCCCCAAATTCGTGCAAGGAAGGGTTGACAACCAAAAAACCCTAAAAGAGAAAGAGAGAAAGGAGGAAGAGTTCAAGCCCAAGCACCCAAACCCTAAGCCCATTCAAGGTAAGGTCTTAACCTTAATTAGCTTAAGTCCTTCATAGTTAAGTAACATGCTCATGTACTGTTTTTATGTTTTACAATTACCATATGAATTGCTTCAAATTCGGATTACAACAGTAGAGACAAACTGACTTTATTGTGAATTTTTATTTGACTTCTGGCCAGTCTAGATTTTTTTTGTGATTTTTGTACAGCTCAGAGTGAGCTCAAATTTTAGCATGTTTATGATCAACATGTATGCCTACTATTTAATTTGGGGATTTTTTGAGCTGTGGAAGGCCTCGAGATGGCCCCTTAAACAGACCTCAAAATCTGGATCTTATGTGACTTAGGTCAGCCCATTTATTGTTGGTTTTTTTTGTAGAATTTTGAAAACATGATCTCTAGTTAAGTTTTGGATATGTTATTCCCCAGGTATTTGCTTCCATCTGATAGAAATTTTAGAATTTTTCAATGCTCCTAAGGGGTCCAAATGGCCAAAATAAGGTTGTTGGATTTTGGTCCAGACTAAAATTCAGGCGTTGAAAGATTAGGCATTGGACAATTAGGCGTTAGAATAAATATAAACTCATTATATATAGTTGGAAAGATCTTTCTCTCAGCTTTCCAAATTGACCAACCATGCTCAATTTGGAATTTTGTGGAGAGAGATATGCCCTCTGGAGTGTGGACTGTCCGAAACTTAACGCCTGCGTTGATAGCAAATTTAGGCGTCAGTTCACAATCGGACGTTAGAATAAACATATGCTTATTATATATGGTTAGAAATATCTTTCTCTCAACTTTCCAAATTGACCAACCATGCTTAATTTGGAAATTTGTGGAGAGAGATATGCCCTCAGGAGTGCAAATTGTCCGAAACCTAATGCTTAAAATTCGGGCTTTGACAGCAAATTCAGGCGTTAGTTCACAATCAAACGTTAAACAAAACATATGCTTATTATATATGATTGAAAAGATCTTTCTCTTAGCTTTCCAAATTAACCGACTACGCTCAATTTGGATTTCTATGGGAAGAGATATGTCCTTGGAGTGCGGACTGTCCAAAACCTAATGCCTGAATTTTAACATGACAACAAATATAAGCGTTGGAGAAATTTAGGCGTTGGGATCTGGGACCCACCTCTGTGAACCCTGACCTTCTCTAAACCTATACATAGACAAATGACACCTAGGCACCTCTGTGAGACCTGTTTTTGTCCCAACGCCTGAATTTTTATTCAGGCGTAGAGAGATTTCAGGTGTCAGGATAAATTTCAGGCGTTAGGCTTGTGTTAAAATTAACATTTTAAAAATATTTGGCATTCTATTTTGGGCCTAGGGTAAAGGCCATAGACCTCAGAAGGGGCCCACTCCTGCCTGTAACTTTTCACCCTTCTGGGACCCACACAAGGGGCTCAAAACATGAGATCAATTGTTGGAAGCTAACAACTGACACTTGAATTTCCTCTGAATTAAAATTCAAGCGTCAGAGTGAAATTCAAACGTTAGGCTTATGAAAGACAAATGAAACCCATATTTATTCCCAACTTAATTTCATTCCTTGATCATGTTATCTTCAAACCATTTCATTTCATAGACATAATCTAGGGATCCCTTTATTGCAAATGCCTCTTTCAGCTTCCCAACAATCATAGTAAGGTTGATTATACGCATGTGACTTTCAAGTGTATTTGATACCTGAACTTTACCTGGGAGACAATGCCTGTGTCGTGATTGCTACATCAGTGTGATCAGGTCGAGTCATCTTACCTAATCACTACCTTTCAACTTGTTCCTACCTTTTACGGTATCTACCTTACCTTGGGGTCATGTTGTAGTGGTTTGCGACCCAAAGACCCTCGGACTTAGCCATAATTCAATTAGGTTCTTAAACCATAAACATTGGTACAACATAGTTCTGACCCCTATTTCACTAACTTGTTTACATTTTGCAGTAACGTGGAGTATTTTGTGAGTACAAACAACCTAAAATGAATCTACCCTGAAACACTCTCACAGTCAGACGTACTTGACTATCGAGATTGACACATACAACAAACCCCTAGAACTACATGCAGTTTGATCCCGACGAAACCCTAAGAACACGCTAAACCATATAAGATCGGGTATGTAGGCAGTTTGAGACTATGTTTCAGGTGTAACTGTAATGATCACACCACGGGGGTGGTACAAACTAATAACTTTACATTTAACAAGCATGGACTATAACATAATTCAAAACATGTATGAATGAGAGAAGTTGCCCTAAAAAGGCAGGTATTTGGGGTGCATAACACCTTCCCTAAATACAACTAAACAAATTACCCTTAATTTCAAGGATCGAGACCAGTTTTAGGAGTTAAACCCCTAGACCTCTAGGTCTAGATTTATCTTCTTCCCCCAAAAAGGAGAACATATGTCCAACTCTATCGGTTAACCTCAAGTTGGTGGCGACTCTCAGAAAAGCCTAACCCTCTTGTAAAAGGGTTAGCAACTTTCACGGACTGGCATCAGGCGCCGAAGAGTGGGCTCGGAAACCACAAACGGGTGAGGTAATCCGAACCCCCCTGGACCCCGATGTCCACAATATCATTTTACCTCTAAAAAAAAAATCTGGGTTCCTTTCTAACTCAGAACTTTCTAAAATCTAAAATTTCTAAAACCTCTCCCTATTAGGAGCTGTTGACCAGCCCATAAAAGGGGACCCACACTTGACTCTTTGACTCACAAATAAAGACAAAATACTAGGCTGTTGACCAGCCATGTTCTACCTAAACTTCCCTTGGCTTTATAGCATTATTACAATTATACCCTTGTGCATAAAAAACCTGAACTAACCATGGCATTAACAGCCTTCTTACAATCAAATCCCAACCCCTAAAAACTAAATCAACCCACACTTTGCACATGCTTTGAACCTTGCTCTCTTTTTGGGTGGGACATATAGAAGCCTCTTGAGATTGTCGGCATCACTTAAAAATCTCCTATTTGACAAAAGCTTGTGATATTCACCCACTACTCCTTGTGGATGCTCAAGCATTGATTTTTCTGGCATTGATATTGACATTGTCTTAAGAATTTCTTTTTTGTGTTAGGAAGGGGCAAGGTTTCTGCATGTATCTCTATCTCTAATTGGGGGCACAAAAACAGCTGTAGATGTAAGCAATATAGATCAAAATAGCTTATTTTTCTCCATTTAGAAAGACATCCCAATAGGAAAATGATGCCTTAGATCTCTCAACACAGAGATAGATTCAGAATCAATAGTACAACTTTGTCTTCCCTTCCAGAGCTTTAACATATGGCAGAAGGAACCATCCTCCAAATAATCTTTCCTCTTTGTGAGAACACCCGGATTTGCCACCATATGTTCACCAAATTTGTACATACCCAATAAACCCTGAGGAGGGTAAAAAATGCAGTCATTTGGATCTAATGAACTTGCAATGCCAGATGAGGTGATTCATACTCAGTATATTCAATGGACAGAAAACATACATAACATTCCTTTCTAAAAGGTACTTTCTAAATAATATGGTCCAAAGGAAAAGGTCACTTTTGATGTCATTTTAGAGCTCCAAATGAGGTTAACCTATAAATTTGGAGTTTTAAGTCTTGTAGGGCCAGGTAAAGATATCAAACAGAGAAGACACATTTGGGGTTTCATTTTCATGTTTTCCTGTCTCCACCTGTTCAATAAGGCATGCTTATTCAATCTTGCTTAAAACTAAGCAGCTCTGTTGTATAGGGCTGTAAATGGACCGAATACGGACCAGATATAGTCATATCCATATTCGAATCCGTTTACTTAACCGAATATTGGATACGAATACCGAGATTCAACGGATATAAATAGGATTCACATTCGTATTTGTTTACTTAACCAAGTATCGGATACGAATCCAGATATTTGATTGCATTTTCTACCAAATATTCTAGCTTTTAGTGGTGTTGTAAATATTTTGGGGCTATAAACACAGGGTGAGGTAGATTAAGCGGGGAGGGATGGGACTGTTAGGAACAAGAAGAAGAATAATAAAGACTAGAGCACCCTAGAGAAGAAGAAATCACCTTCAATCTTTCAACAAACATTATATCATAACTTATCTTGATTTTCCTCACCTTCATATGAATGCATTTGGATAAATATTTGACAATGTGAAAGAAGAAAAATAAAAATTTGTGAAGAAAAAAAAAAAATACACAATGAAACACTAATAGTTAAGAGCTTGGATGCCTGAAGGGTATCCCTGATTGAGAGCTTGGAATGGTACACCATTACACTCACAGGCCTCAAAATCAAAACACAGAGGTGAAACAAGGCACAAAAAGTGGAAGGATCAAAATGAAAAGGGGCAATCGACCACTACACTCCTTGGTAATGGTCAAGAGCTCGCACGGTACAGATTAACAATTCATTGATTCATGAATGGTGTTGCCTTCATTCGTTGGATAGTTTTGTGTCATTGATTCAAGAATGGAGATAAAGACAATGATGATGGAAATGAACATTATGAAGACTATGAGGACCTAGGAATTATAGAGATGGAAGATGGTCGGTGGAGTTCAAATTTGAGAAGGAGAGTTGGCCACCGAGGGAGGGTTCAACTAGAGTTACATCTTTCTTTTGTTAGAAATGAGAATGGGAGATGAGAAATGGTTAGGGATAGGGATAAGGAATTTTTATATTTGATGTAAGATGATGGTTCAAAGAGCTGCGTAAGTTTGGGATAGAATTAAAGAATCAAGAAAGTCTCTGAAACACCCCAAACAATAGTAATTTGGTAGGGTGAATTTTAGGTCTAAGATATACCTCTGTTTCAAATTTCAGATTATTTGGATACAATTTGATATATAAAATTATATAGGGAAGTTGCTGTTAGAGGTTTTAACTCAAAAACTTTAAGAACAAAATATGTTTCTTAATCAAGAACTTGATCAGATCAGATGGGATCAAAGGAGGAAGTTAGGGGAAAGATGAGGGTAAGACATTTTTACAAGTTTTGGTTCCAAGAATCTAATAAAAAATGATTCTTGATGAATTCTTTTATGGAAAAATAGAAAAAACAGAAAATAATTAACAACAAAGAAGAATAGCAAGAAAGAAATAAAAGAGAGATATGCCGAGGAGAAGAGAGAGAGGAGAGAGAAGAAAGAGATAGAACACCACTTACTCGTGGATGGAGGAGAATAGAGGGGATACCACACTCTAAGAGGAGAGAAAATAATGGGATACCACACCCAACAAACCTAAGTTCTCACTCATTTTAATTCATAATTAAAAAATAAACTTTATTCATGTTGTGTGTGGCCTTTTTATTGGCTTTACGAAGCTTTAAAATAATAGAACCCTAAGCCTTAATAACTCCTATATTCTAGGACTCCTTTTTAAACAAACTTCTTAAACTAAGACTTCTTAAACTACAAGAGTCCTAAAACAAAACTCCATAAAAAGATAAGAATCCTTATAAGAAAAACTCCTAAGACTTTCAAAACTCTAGGCTGCTGTTGACTTGGCATAACTGGGCCCCACTTTGACCAGCATATGTGTGGGTCCTATATGTTGACTTTAACAGTCCACAAAAGATTCCAAAACATGCTTGTTGTGCACACATAAACTCCTAGTTGTGGAAAATCTTGCCTTATTACATCTGGACCCCTAAAGTAAAATTATTCTAGAAAAACCCTTGGCAAAAAAAAGCCTAATTACAATATCAATTCCTAGTCTACCCATGGTCTTCTAGCTTCTTCTTGTGGGCATAATATGCTCCCACATCAATATTGTATTCTATGCGACATAGCTTACAATATTCGTTGATTCATGAATGTGTTAATTACAAAATATCATCAATCTATAACAATTCACTAAGTATATATATGTATAATAAATATAAAATTATATAAATGGAAACAAATATTTAGCAAAAGCCGATCAATATAGATCCGTATTTGGTCCAATTATAATTGGACTTTTTCCCCTGAACGATTGAATAATTGGAGTAGTTAAACGTGGATCCATAGTCACTTTTAAGTGAACTGAATATGAATTGGATATGGATAAATGTTCGAATCATTGCCGGCCTTATTGTCACGACCATTCTGTGCTAAGGTAGTATTTTCATAAATATTCAATTTGCATAACTAGGGGGGTGGGTGAATGTTCCTTTTTTGGCAATCTATGAATTGCTGAACGTATACCTTGAGGAGGGGTGTGTGCTTAATGCCCCTTAGCCTTGACATAGCTAGTGAGCATGTTAGAGGCATGGGCACTATGACGGACGGCATGCCATGTGACATGTTCCTGGCTTGCATGAGCTTAAACTACAATGCAACTCTGTGACGGGCAACGATGGGCATCGCCCAAAGGCAACGATGGGCATCCTTGACAGTGGCTGAGGGTGGCCCTAGGCGGCTTGGGGGGGAATCCTATGGGTTCTCTAGGGGACTGGGTTTCCTCTAGGGATAGTGATTGGGACTTGGAGTGAGGCGGCATTGTTTATATGGTTTAGACTAAAGGTTAATGCATGTGTACGCTATTAGCATGTGATATGCGACAATGGTGGCACGGTAGTGATGGGTTAGGCTATCCTAGGACCTAGGTGCCTAGGTGTGCCTTTTCTAGGGTATGGCATGAATTTGATCTA
>JAOXJP010108863.1:0-14166 GCA_025762735.1 Platanus orientalis | reverse complement strand
CAGAGAGAGAGAGAGAGAGAGAGAGAGAGAGAGAGAGAGAGAGAGAGAGAGAGGTGATGTAATACTCAAAGAATTCAAACATTGTTGAAGACTGTTGTGTGAAGTACAGAAAGTGAAAACTCTCTAAAGAGGAAAACCTCTCTAGTGAACAACCATTATGTTCTCTATCTGCTTCTCATACATGTCTTTCTTTAGTGACCTCAACACGGTAGGTCATCTACCTGCTTCCTTGAGGATTCTCGAACCAACACTCTTATTTGGAAAGTGCTCTTGAGTTCTTGAATCCTACACTCGCTAGTGTTCTCATTTTGCTCTCATTCTATAGGAATAAACTTACGCCTACTTGGTGACATCCTCTCTAGATCGGTGTTCTCATTAGTGAGACACCACCCGCAAATTTTGAGGATTTCTACTTGCTGGAAAAGAAATCAAGTACATACATTATGCTGCCAAATTTACAATAAATCTTAATTCTTGAAGAAGCTTTCTAAGTACTTCTAATCTTGGGTGTAAGTATAAGAGAGGTTCATTTGCCTCTACTGGATCATGCAAGTCCATTGAGAGGCAAGGGTTCTACTTAAGTTAGATTGTATCTCGGAGTTAGCTTGGCCAAGTTAGGAGGAACGAATCCTTATAGCATCGGATGAACTAGTTAATGAAGATTTTTTTTTTAAATTTTTTTATGAAGAAGAAGTTTTGAGTTGTAGACTAAAGAAGCTATGTTTTCTAAAAAGGATTATTTTCTACAAATAACTTAGGAGATTTGCGAACAAGTTATTTGTGAATTGGTTTTTACGAACCAGAGGATTCACAAACTACAATTATTTGCAACTTTGATATCCGTGATTGAAGAAGTTTTGCGACTAAGGGACTTTTGTGCTTGAAGGAACTTTGTGACTAGGACTCAGGGACTCTTATAATATTTGTGACAGAGAAGTTTGGTGATTAATTGAGTATTCGCAAACATCCTAAAACATAATTTTAAATACCATTCAAAATAATAATAATAATAATAATAATAAACAGCGATGCAATTACCTTGGTGCCATTTGTGCAGATGAAACCTTGTGTTGCTTTCACCACATAGTAACTATGTGGTGAAAAAAAAGTGCTTTGGAGCAATAAAGTTATTTTATTTTACTTCTTTTGCGTAAAGTGACTATTAATTAATTATTTATTTTTGGTAATTGAGTGACTTTATTTTCACCCCAGGTCACTTCATGGTGAGAGCAAAACGAAACAGAGCTACAAAGTATCCTCACTTGTTTCTTTAACGTCTTCCAGTGCTCTACCAGCTGAGGCATATGTCTTTCACAGGGAAGACTCACGGTCAAATCCTAGAGGGGAGTGGGGTGAATAGTGTGCAGTGGAAGTCGCCTGCTCGGGTAGGGTTTGGGGGGTTGGGTCAGATGAGCAGATACTGATGTAGACCACAGAGATCAGTACCAAAAAAAATAAAAAATAAAAAAATAAAAAATTGTGGGTGATGCAAGGGCATCTCAGCTGTCAAAACTCTTGCAGTTTTCATCAAATATTTCTTCATTAAAAAAGTTTCCTCACTTTTGGCATCTCACTTGGTATTTTAGGAAATTCATGGCCCAAACTAATATTCTAACATAGAATGCTATTCAGGTTCGTGTCTATAGTTCAGAACTTCGTACTGGCTTCCAAAAAGGAGAGCAAATTTCCTGTCCACGGTACTAGGTGACTACATTTAGAATAAAATGGGTGGGAATTTGAAATTTCATCTAACCCCAGCCCATTTTATTCCATATGAAGTCACCCACTAAAAATTAGAAATTAGGTGAGAACGAATCTTGTGAGAACTGTGAAAACGGCATCAGGGAGCGGATACATCAGTGCGAAAAAGTGATAAGTGCCCCCCAAAAAGTACAAATCACTTTTTGGTATTGATGCATCAGCCCCTGTGGTGCCGTTTTGGCGGTATTCATGAGATTCGTTTGCACATAATCCAAGCCCGAAGTCACCATGTGTCCTGGACACCAAATCCTGGACTGAACATTTATTTCATCCAAAAAAATCATCTCTACTATTTTTTCATAAAATAATAATAAAAAAAAGACTAAAAAATATCATCTCAGGACACACCCAAGGGCCATACATCTGAGGGAGCTCTCAACTGAGAAGGCACAACGCCTGATGTTGTCAGGCATTATAGCTGTATACTTAAATAGACAGGTACTTATTTCCTATGTATTTACAATAACACCGTCCTTTTAACCCATGTGTATTTACTAAGACAGCCTTTGCCATGCAAAGTATCATGCTTTGATTGGTATTGACCTTATATCTTCCCATTTAGACTGGAAATGATTCAATCCATGTTTAAGACCATTTCTTCCTGCGTCAAGTGTATCATTGTAGGATCCATTTAACAATTGGGCCTGCTTCTACCTACGTGGGTTTGGAATAAAGATTGCATTTTTATTGAAATCCACATCCATGGAGTAGTTGAATATTGACTAATTGCACCAACTTGTATCTTTCATCAAATAATTTATTCTTACTAAATTGTGTCATTCCAAGATAATGTGAGTTTTCAATTGGGAAATGAGAAAGGATTTTGTTTGAAGTTTGATTCCCTAAAGCTCTTTATTCAAGGGTCAACACCAGCCTAAAATTCCATCTATCCACATTGGGGATCTATTGAACAAGATGGGTGTCTCAGATACCCAAGAAGTTGCAGAAAACCCTTTTGCCGATTCATCAGAAAAATTCATAGCTCAAGTAGAGAGCGATCTGCCTGGGCCAGAAACCAGTCCAAGAACCAACATCCTTGTCATTATCAGTGAACCATTCCAATGGCTCCGGATGCTTTGCAGAGAACTAAACACAAGCTTTGTTGTTGGGGTGGTCTTGGTCTATGGCCTCAGCCAAGGCTTCTCCGGCTCTTTCTTCAGGGTAGTCTCCGACTACTACTGGAAAGACGTCCAAAAAATCCAGCCGTCGGCCGTCCAATTATACATCGGACTGTATTACATTCCTTGGGTGATGAAACCCATCTGGGGACTTCTCACCGATGTCTTCCCGGTTAGAGGTTACCGGCGCCGGCCGTACTTCATACTGGCCGGTGTTCTAGGTGCTGCCTCGGCACTAACTGTCGCCATTCATGGAAAATTGCCGGTTTTCATGGCATTGGTTTGCCTAATTGGGATCACGGCAGGGGTGGCTATTGCAGACGTGACCATTGACGCGTGCATCGCGAGGAACAGCATTCAGATACCGTCGTTGGCTCCAGACATGCAGAGCCTTTGTGGGTTCTGCACATCAGTCGGAGCCTTGATTGGGTACTCCACAAGTGGCATGTTTGTTCATCACATCGGCGCTCAGGTCTGGTTTCCCCCTCTGTTTTCTGGCTTCATTCATTGATTCAATCTTTCAAGCTACTTCTTTTCTCTGTTTGTTGAAATGGGTACTTGTGATTTTGTGATTGAAGGGATCATTGGGGCTCTTGGCAATCCCACCTGCACTGCTGGTGGTGCTGGGATTTGTGATCTATGAATTGAGAAGTAATCGTCCATCTGAGAAGAAGGTGAGTTGAGTTCTTCACTGAAAATCCTTTGGTCGTCGGGTCTTCTTCTGGGTATTATTTAATTGGAAGTCTTTGAGCGATAGTGCTTTTCTTCAGGGTAAATGATCCTTTAAGCGATATGCCGGTTGTGTTTATGGTTGTTACTGCACAAGTTGACTAAGAACCCCACGCGCCTTTGTACAGATACATGCATACATGATTACATTTATGTATGACCTTAAGTAAATATTTCTGAACTAGACTATCCTTGCCGCTTTTAATTCTCCCACCTGCCCTACCTACAGGTGCGATAGAGCTGTCAACCGTTAAATTAGAATCTGAGGAGATTCATACCAACACAAGGTGGGTTATGTTATGGGGATTCCAATCAGTCAGTTACACCTTGATAGAATGGTATCAAGTATATATATGTCAACGCACGTCGAGAATTATTGTCTGTGTTGACATAGGCCTATGCAGGCGTACCATTGATAGACACATGATGCATTTTTTTTAATTTGGTCTCTTTTTTAATACATGAACACTATTTTGAACCCCAAACAGCTTATAATTCACCATAAACACTACAGACACTTTGTCATCACAGAACATTTTCTTCTTATATTATATACATATCTGCCAGAACCTTCAAAAAATTTAGATGGAAAAATTTTCAAAGCCCAAAATCAATTACAAGCACGCAAATACTTGAAGGTTTTCTATTGAGAGCAAATGTTCTGCTCCCAAATTGTCTACTCCCCATGTTCCCATACACAGACTGGCACATAATGCATTTTTTTAAAACATAACAAATTTTCTGTCTAAGAATTTGTATGTCCCACCCCGTCCAAAACACAAAGGCTGGGTGTGTAGGGTTAAAACTGTCAAAACAGTTTTCAACTGAAAAAATAGGTTCCCTTAAAAATGGGGTGTATAGGGTTAAAATCATAAAAAAAGTTTTCAAATGAACATTTTCTCTCTTTTTAAAATAGAACACCAAATTCAAAAACCATCACGTATGTGTCAGCCTATGGTGTGAGGACATGATGGGACATACAAATTTCTGAACAGAACATTTGTTCCCTTTTTGAAAACCATTTTTATGATTTTAACCCAATACACCCCAGCCTTTGTATAGAAACATGGGAGAGTAGACAATTTGGGGGTTGAACATTTGCTCCCTTTCTATTATATGTCCCAAAACCTAGCACAAAACATGCAAAGTTACAACTAAAAATTAGCTTTGAGAAATTAGCTTTTAGAGTGAAAAGGGGTTTTAAACTCATGTCCAGTGTCATCTTATAAAAATTTCATCTTTAACATTCTAAAACTCTGAGAAAATTTCAACTCATATGAAACACCAAATACACCATTACAAGGAGTGTTTGGGCTATGGCCATTCTAAGAGTTGCCCTATTCATCAGAGTAGGGCAACTCGGCTGACAAGAGCTGAGCGATGCCAACTTGGTTCAGGCTCACGAGACTTGAGTTGGGCTCAAGCTTGGCTTTGGCTCGGTTAGCTAGTTCAAGATTTCTGGGCTCAAGCTGGAATTGGACTGGCTAACTTAAGTCAGGCTAATTGATTGGGCTTATACCCATAAAGTCCTAATTTCAAAGCCACTAACCAAAAATCATTAAAATTAATGTAAAAATTTTAAAATATTTAGGCTGCATTTGGCAACCACCTGGAATGTAATCATTTCATTTGAGTTTCCCAAGGCTTTTGTATTCACAATGGGATGGTTTACAGATGAAATCGTCTACTACAGCATGAAGTGTGATAAAGTCTGACATCATCTGCAGTGTGACACGTACCCCTAAAAATTGGAGAGTAAAATATTCAATTGATAATTTTTACTTCTTGGATGATGATTTCTATATTTTTAGGAGCACATGTCGAACTGAAGATGATACCAGACTCTACCACACTACACGTTGTAGTAGACGACTTCATCTTGATGGTCTGAATGAAGTCATTCAGATTTGCACCGATCTGTGCTTGATAACATTAGTCATTTCATTTTATAGAAAAACCTAAGATGATTTTATTTCTAGTTGTAATCAACAAGTCACTATAAATTTGAATGAGTTGATTACAAACCATCACCTTATGACTACAAATGCGAAACTCAAATGAAATGATTACATTACAGGTGGCTGCCAAACAGGCTATTACTATTTTAAACAATCGAATCTTATCTAATATAATACCTAAAAAATCGGTATTAGACTCATCAAGCTAAACGAGCTGGTTTAAGGCTCTGACTCCTTAGTTAGAAAGTGGGGCTCATGATATCAATTGTTGTAGCGCTTCAATCGTAGTTCACAAGGCTCAACCCATATATATTATGTGTTGCAGGCATTGGAGAAAGTGGAGGGAGCAATAAGCGGCATGTGCACAACCATTAAGTTCCCTCAAGTATGGAAGCCTTCCTTATACATGTATCTGTCTTTGGCCCTCAGCATAAGCACTGGCGAAGGACAATTCTACTGGTACACCGACCCAAAAGCTGGCCCTGCGTTCTCTCAGGTACTCTAACTAACACCAGTTGGGTTAAGCTTGATCCAGGTTTCTTGAATCTACAAATCCTTATCCAACCACGTTTCCTTTTAACAAGGCAACCCAGATAAGAGATAACCCACCCTGTTTTTCTAGGTTCTTTGGCTTATTAGAGCTACGACCTGGTTTGAAGCTGGTTCGGGTTCTAATTTGATCTTTTCCTTTCCAAATCCAAAATTGTAACTTTGGGAGACTAGTTTGAGAAATAAGTTTTGAGTCCAGGAAATCAGTCTTGTATGATACTACCCTTAAATAAGGTCAGATTTAAATAAACAGTGAGAATTACAAGTATAATTATTCCAATCCAACTTCAATCAAAAGCAGAAACGCTACTATACCTGTCAAATGAACCTCTTTTATTGTACAACAAATAGGGAGCGGGATAGGCAGACGTCAACACATAACATGGATTCAAACCCATGACCTCTCTGTAAGAGAGGCAGTGCCGCAACCACCAGGAAAATGGGCAATAGGCTAACAATGGTCAAGTCATAACATGGATTCTCCTATATATATAGGAACCAATCCAATCAGTTGAACTGGGGTGTAGAATCAAACTGACTTATTATTTATCTAGTATCAGGTTAGCGGTCCAATCCCAGTATTAAAGAAATTGACCCAGGAAAGTGTTAGAAGAAATTATATTAAGCACTTACATCTAAATCGAACCGTAAATCGGTTTAGATCCTGTCCACAACCAAAGTGCACGGTTTGGCATAAAAAAAAAATGGCTATGCATAGGTTGTGCACATCTTTGTATGCCAAACCGTGCAGTTAGGTTGTGGACAGGTCCTAACTGGACAGGATCTAAACCGCTCATAAATGTCACAAAGATTCCTGACTCCAGTTTCTCTTAATGCAGGAGTTTGTTGGGATGATACATGCCATAGGCGCAATGGCTTCTATTGGAGGGGTCTTAATCTACCACAAGATTCTGAAAGACTACCCGTTCAGGAACCTGCTCTTCTTTGCTCAACTTCTCTATAGCATCTCCGGCATACTTGACCTTGTGTTCATCCTTCGATGGAACCTAAAACTCGGAATCCCCGACTACTTCTTTGTAGTCATGGAGGAGTGTGTCTCTCGGATCGTCAGCAGGATAAGATGGATGCCCATGATTGTGCTCAGCACCAAGCTTTGCCCTATAGGCATCGAAGGAACCTTCTTTGCCCTCTTGATGTGTATCGATAGTCTTGGCGCGCTCTCGTCCAAGTGGGGTGGTGGCATGGTTCTTCATGTATTGCACGTTACAAGAACAGATTTTACAAACCTGTGGGTGGCAATCCTCGTTAGGAATTTGTTGAGAATTGCGACATTAAGTTTCATTTTTCTTGTCCCCAAAGCAGATCAATCAGATGTTTTGATTCCTGCCGACTTATTGGTGAAGAAATCGGCTGTGAATGCAGAGGAGGAGGGCTTGCAACTTGTGTCCAGAAATGAGAAACTTGAAGCTTAGATGCCTACACATTTGGAAAAAAAAAAATTGAACATTTCACTTGTAAATGAAGGCCTAAGAGTGAGGTTGGTTATTTAGTTTTTATCAAGCTACCTGGCCAAAGTTCATTCATTGGTGTTCTTTTTCTTTATTTATATTTAAGAAGCCAGATTTGTTAGTTGGAGAAAAAAAAGAAGGATTTTCTATTAGATACCCCAACATCCAAGTCAATCAAAATCTACCAAATCTTCAAAATATTTAGAAGGAAAAGTTTGAAGCCCTAAATCAATTACACACCAAAACATATGAGGATTTTTTATTAGCTATATCCGAAACTTACCACAAAGCTTTCAAAGATAATAATAGAAATTGACTTTGAGAAAACCTTCTAATAGGTAAAATTTTTACAGCAAATAGGGGTTTTGAAATCATATCAATAGCACACATACTGAAGATTTATCAACAGAGTAAGGTAATAAGGTATCATCTTGAAAAAATTACATCATTAAGATTCTAAAATTCTAAGAAAGCCTCAAAATCATATGAAACACCAAACACACCATTACAAGAGATTTTATCAACTTATAGTCTAGCTAGGATTTTTGGAGAATAAAACAAAAAGGCTCGTCATTGTGCAGCCAATCACCAATGGGTTATCTTTGGGCCATCATTGTTAGGAAGTGCCTTGAATTCATATGGCAACTTTCGTGTTGAACCATCAAGGCCAAGAAATGCCTTCTTTTGAGAGTAGGGTTATTTTGGGGTTTTAACCAACTTGATGATTTAGGTTTTTCTTGGGTCTTGGGTCTCTATATAAGAGACATTTAGGGGTTTTGTGCAGCTGTGAAAGTTTGCAGCAGAAGTCAAAACTTTGTGAGAGAAGTAAGAATGTATTTGGTGTTGGAGAGTTCTTTTGGTTTTTTTCCTTAGGGTTTCAACTTTGAATTTTGGGAACTAGCCCCATCTATGTTTTGTAATCTCTTTGTTCTTTGTTTTAGTTGAAGTTCTTTATCGTCTTCACTTGTGGATGTAGGTAATCTTTTCAAACCACGTTAAATATTGGGTTGTGTGATTGTTTTTTGTCATTTGTTGTTTTCTCGCATTATTTCACATGCATCACATATTTGAATCCAGTTTGTGTTTTGTTCTGTTATGTTATTTTGTCACAGCAAATTGGTATCAGAGCTCTAGGTTGATGTTGAGGATTGCCTTTGTTTAGAGTGCAAGGTTTTTTTTTTTTTGTTTTTGAGTTATCAATAGCTAGTTTCCATTGGTTGTTGTTGTAGGTTGAGGATTTTCTGTTTTGGGGGTTTTGTAATGGCAACAACAAGGTTCAAGATTGAGAAGTTTGACGGAAGGAACCTTTATATGCTACTCAGGAACACTGTTCATGGTAGAACAATTTTGTCTTTTATACCATATTCAGACATACTCTATAGACAATCGTGACATATGCAATAGATCACATTTGTGTAAGAGGTTTTGCAGATTTGATCAAATGGGGTGGTTTACTCTATGGTGAGAAATTTAGGTTTAGTGAGTGTTGTTTTCATAAAAAGCAATACAAAGGTGTTACTTTGGTGATTCTTCTTTGCCACGTCCAAGTAAACAGGTTGTCGAAGATAGAGATTTAGGTGTTCAAATGAAGGTAGAGTTGGAATGTGGTACTCCTATGTTGTTGAGACTTTAGGATGCTATTTTAAAACCCGTTTAGATTCTGGATATTTAGTAGCATGCAAGTGTGCCCAATTTAACCTCCAATCAAAATCGGTTTTGAATACATGGTTGCGGATGCATTTAGTGCTAAGGAGTCAGTAGATATGTTGATAAAGCTGAGTTTGGTAATTGAGTTCAAGGGTACACTTAGCCTTTATCAGTTTGAAAGAAAATTTATTGCATACCCTTCAGGGTTTAGTGGAGAAGATGATCAATGAACTTAATTCAGTTTTGGTTTGGTGGAATTCAAGCCAAGGTGGAGTTTTGTTGAGAAGTGCCTTGAATTCTCAAGACAACTTTCATGTTGAACTCGCAAGGCTAAGAAACAACTTCTTTTGAGCGTGGGTTTATTTTGGGATTTTAACTTGCTTAATGGTTTGAGTTTTTCTTGGGTTTCTATATAAGAGGCATTTATGGGGTTTTGTGTGGCTATGGAAGATTGCGGCAAAAGTCAAGACTTTGTGAGAGAAATAAGAATGTAATTGGTATTGGAGAATTCTTTTGAATTTTTTCCTTAGGGTTTTTGGGTTTTGGGAATTCGATGTTGTGCATTTTGTAATCTCTTTGTTCTTTGTTTTAGTTTAAGTTCTTAATCGTCTTTGTCAATGCATGTAGGTAATCTTACCGAACTAGATTAAATATTGTGTTGTGTGATTGTTTTTTTATTTTTTATTGTTATCTCGCATTGTTTCACGTGCATTGCATAATTGAATCCAATCCATGTTTTGTTTCATTGTGCTATTTTGTTAAAACAATCATCATTCTAAGATGGATGACCATGATTGTGCTTAGCATTTAAGTGAAATGGTGGCATTCTTTATTTGTTGCACATCACAAGAACTGATTTCAAAACTTGAGGGGGGCAGTCCTCATTAGGAATTTGTTAAGAATTGTGACGTAAATTTGATCTTCCTTGTCCCTAAAGTTGATTAATCAGATATTTTAACATTCTGGTAAAATCGTCAGTTGTGAATGCAAATGAGGAGGCTTATAGCTTGTGTTCATGGATGTGAAACTAGAAGCTTAGATGCCAGTTCATTTTTAAAAAGAGTTTAAACAGTTCATAGTTCATTGAATACTGCTAATTGAAGGCCTAAGAGAGGTTGGGATATCGAGACAGTTTTATGTGTGAAACTCCCCATTTTGGGAAAGTACAGGCAAAGATGGTGACTTTTTGGGGGGGGGTAAATGGAAAAGGTAGTGATAGGTGACATGTTTAAAAATATCCTAATTGTGGACTATTATAATTTTAATGACATCCTAATTTGGTTTTTATCAAGTTGCCTGGCCAATGTCTCCATTCATCAGCTTTGTTTCCTTTTTATTTACAAATAAAAATGTCAGATTTGTCATTTAGGGAAAGAAGAACAACAATTACATGAACTTTCTTTGATCTTTAGAACCTCGAGTGTAAAGATTGCGGTTGGGTGTTGTAATAATGATCCTGAACACCCATAATCTGTCATGTAATTTGCGGAAATACGAAAGGCTAGGGAATTATTTTTATTATTGTGGGATGATAGACCACGAATACCTCGAATACGAGATGAAATTTGAAGACAAGTGCAGGGGCCAGCTGGTAGAAGATATCTAAAAAATGAGAAGGTTGTTGGGATTAGGGCGAAATCTCCAAAGGGCTTGCCCAATAGTAGAGGTTGTTTTGCTATAGCACCACACCATTTTTTCAATGCGTCCTAGCAAGCTCTCCCAACTGATCTCCCAGGCCCTTCCAGAGAGGATAGTCTGATTTCTTAATCGAGTTGTCTCGTTCCGAGTCATGTTTGGGACCTGTTGACTAAGCTTGACTCAGTGACTAAGGAAGATGATAGCTCTGCTTTAATGGTCATGAAGAAACCACAAACACTGCTAAAGCAACCTGACACCAAATAGGGCAAAAGTTTGGATTCCAAGACACGCTATGCGGGGTCGAACAAGCATGGTTCCATGCCGACACACCAGTTTGATTCCTAGGATGGGAAACTGGGAATCTCTCTCCTTCCAAGCCATGTGGATGAAGTTGATAAAAGGGGGAAAGATTGTGGGGTGAGGAAAGATAAGCAGGGGAAGCGTGTTTCGATTTCCAAGACGATTTCTCAGGAAATTCAGTAGGTTTTCAATCTTACAGCAACGTAGTCTTTAGAAGGAAATGTCACTTATGTAATACCATCTCAGCAAGGAAATGTGGGCTCATCCACAACTAAGCTAACTTCCAGTTGTAAGGGTTTAGAATCAGCTAATGGGCCCCCATAAATCTAATCAAAGCTGAATGCCCCAAGGGTCCAATCAAAGATTGGTTCGTCCATTCTGGTTGAGCCGGGCCCAGTTGCAAATAAGGTAGTTGATAATCCTAAAATCAATATCGATAATGAGGGTGGGTATAACCTGGCCTGCAACTTCACATCTGTGGGTAAGTACATCATCCTTAAGTTAGATGAGGATGAAAATAGTGTGGAAAATGCAGGAAGGGCCCAAGAAGGAAGCTATGATTGTGCCTATGACAGTGAACAAATGGGTAAGAAACGTCCACCGCTGGTGGAGTTGCTAAAAGAGGAAATGATCATGGCTTCTAAAAAATGAATGTAGTTGGGGCAGGATGAGAGCATGAATTCCTCAACAACATAGCCTAGGGCTCTTCTCAAAAAATGTAATAGAAGTGAAGAAATGTCGATTGCTACTCTAAACAAACTTCTGTGCCTCCACCCTGACGAGCAAAGTGAGGTAACCCTTACCTTTTTCTTCATATTTCAAATGTTTTTCACCAGCAAGGTAATATTTGTATCCCTATTTTATTATGTTTTCCCTTTGAATCTCAATTCTCCCAATAATAGGGTGGTTTATTCTCCTTTGTTCGGGCCTACTAGTAATCACCGGAAAAAGAGGAGATGCTTAGATTTCATCCAAATTTACTCAATACCCTCTACTATAAATACTTTTCTCTCTTATACTTTTGCCCCTGTTAGGGCCTGTCCTTAATTCTCTTTGGGTAAGAGTAGTCTAGTCCGTGGAATATGGCCAAAATGGAAAGTTTCCTTTTTGAGCACTCAAATCTCATCCACTATAGTTTTTAGTCATTTATTTTTCTCACCAATTCACACACGCTTAAGACATTTATGGCTCCCAAGTAAATAAGGAGCTGCGCAGCAGCTACAAAATGGGAGTTCGATGGAATATAGAATAAGGATATACAAACAAGAACCAATCCCAATGAAAAGGCAGAATAAATTGGATTGGTAAGTAATACCACTCCCAGACCCCCTAATATAAGACCTGATCCCAGAAAAACTAAAAGAAAATCATGTATTGGTCCAGGTAAATCCATTATATGTAAAATAAGAGATAAATAAGTCGAAATGTTTCATGACCTTATTGAACGGACCAGGAAAAAAGAAGTTACCCTATTTTTTTTTTATGATACGTTCCTAATTGAATTAAATCCTTAATGTAATGTGAATTGATGTAGATACTGTTATTGGACCAATTCCATTCTATATCCGAAAGAGTAGTTCGAAATTATATATTTCGAAATCATCACGGGTATATGAATATATTTTCAATCCAAAACAAGACGTGATTTTTACCAATCAGTGATTATTACCAATTAGATTATTACCAATTAATAGTAATAGTTAGGATTTGTAGTTATTAACCAAACAAAATGAAAGAAGCTTCCCTCCTTTAGATCAAAACTGAATCTTAGTAATCTAGTAATCGGTAATCGTTTTTGAATCAAGGGGTTTCCCCGTGGCTATTTTTATTTGAGTCGAATTCATAATTGTTCGAATTGTGTAATCTCCAATTACTGATATTGGTAATCGGCCCAAAGCAATTTGATTATAATTCAATTCGTGACGATCATAAGTAGAAAGTTCATATTCTTCAGTCATTGATAAACAATTTGTTGGACAATACTCGACGCAGTTACCACAAAATATACAGATTCCAAAATCAATACTGTAATTAAGTAATCGTTTCTTTCGAATATCGGTTTCTAATCTCCAATTAACAACGGGTAGATCTATAGGGCATACACGAACACATACTTCACAAGCAATGCATTTATCAAATTCAAAGTGTATTCGACCACGGAAACGCTCCGATGTGATCAATTTTTCATAAGGATATTGAATAGTTACAGGTAAACGGTTCGCGTGGGATAAGGTAATCATGAAACTTTGACCGATGTACCTTGCAGCTCGTACTGTTTGTTGACCATAATTCATGAACCCAGTTACCATAGGGAGCATATCGTGAATATCTATGAATAAAATAATTTGATGTTTCTTTCTCTTGTTTGAGAGAAGTTATGAATATAGAATATAGTATTCCTTTAGAGTGAAAAAAGTTGGGAAGAAGTTGTCAATAATAGATTGCCTAGAGAAATAGGTAAAAGAAATTTCCATCCAAGATTTAATAGTTGGTCCATTCTCATCCTGGGTAAAGTCCATCTTGTTGTGATAGAAATGAACAGGAACAAATAAGCTTTAGCTAGTGTAATAAAGATACCAATTGTCGTTCCAAAGACCCCACTCACTTTATTTATTTCGAAAAGTTCAGGAATGAATATGTACGGAATAGAAAGATTCCAACCGCCCAAATAAAGAACTGTTACAAATAATGAAGAAACTAGTAGATTTAGGTAGGAAGCAACGTAAAATAGACCAAATTTGATACCTGAATATTCGGTTTGATAACCTGCTACTAATTCTTCCTCTGCTTCTGGTAAATCAAAAGGTAATCTCTCACATTCTGCTAGAGAAGAAATTAGAAAAACGGCAAACCCTATAGGTTGCCGCCACAAATTCCACCCCCAAAAACCATATTTGGACTGCGCCTCAACTATATCAACTGTACTTAAACTGTTAGATAATTATAGTCGGTGATAACATCACTGTTCCCATCGCTATTACAGAACTGTACATGAGA
>JAOXJP010108852.1:0-14167 GCA_025762735.1 Platanus orientalis | reverse complement strand
CTAGTGTGGCCGAAACTATTATAAATCTTGTGTTGTGGATTGATTGTGTGATTGCTTGTCTCTTTACTATTAAGCTTGTAGCTACTTTTGCACACTACATGTTTAACAATATTCTTAAGTAGACACTTTATAGCACACACACACTTGATTTAATTATAAGAAGACTAAAATTGAATTAAAATAAATCATAACATCTCTAAAGGGGTTAAAAAAATTTAGAAATCCTATTCACCCCCTTCTAGGATAAACCTACTGGGTATTTCAATGCTCATAGCCCTTGCAATTGTAACACTAATCTCCCTTTGGCTTCGATATGGGTCCCCCTAAACCTTTGGATTTAGATGGAGAAAATTAGAAATTACGTCTAGAAGATGATATGACACTCTGAGTCTGTACCTTGCTAATATGTCTGCTAGAGGAACCACCATCATTATATGTCATACTTCTAGGGACATTCTCCACTAAAGACTTCTTGAAAGAATGAAGCTTCATGTTATCCTCTATTTGGTATGCTATTTGAATAACATCATCCATAAAATAGTAATAATGAAAACATAGACCCTGTGCTATTTGAGGATGCAAACCCTGTTTATACATGGTCACTAGAATCTTATCATTCCACTTGATTCCTACTCGCATCACTAATTGTTGAAACTGGTTGGTGTAGGCTTCCACAGACAAAGACTACCACTGCTTAAGCTAATTTAACTGTATGTGAGTTCTTTGCTTGAAATCTCGTGGTTTAAACCGCTTCTTCATGGCTACCTTCATTTCACTCCAAGTAGTAATCTCTTCATTGCCTTAGAAAATCTCTTTTTATAGGATGTCCACCATATCCTAGTTGTTCCAGTCAATTTGGCCTCTACAAATTGAAGCTTGCGTTCTTCTGGCATATCATACTACTCAAAGTAAGTCTTCATGCGATGTTTTCAATCCAAGAATGCCTTGGTGTTGTACTCATCATTAAAGTCAGAAACTTCAATTCTAACATGTCTCTCAACCTCATGATGTACACCATCTCACTAATTCACAACCCTGTGATTTTTTTCCTTCCCAGGTGATATCACCTCATGTTGTTTCATATAAGAGGTCTTTTGAGTTGTATTCTAAAGTGGAGGAAGGGTCGAATTGGAGGAACCTTCTTCCTGCATTGGCTTCTTTCTTGTTGATTGGATAGCTGTCATAAGCTTAGCAAATTTAGCATCAAATTGAGAATCAAGTCTCTCCACTTTAGAGTTAAGATGATCCAAATTGGAATTAAAATCCGCTTTCGTGGCTTCCAAATCTCTTCTTTGTTTCTTAATGTCCACAATTAAATCATTGTTGTTAATCCTCATGGTGATAACTCCACTCAGAATGAACCCGGGAGCAGTTCAAAAATTTTAAGGTTATATAAAACCCTTTTTAGAACCCCAAAAGAATATTATGGTAATCCTAAAATTAATGAGAAAGTACTTCGGTGAAATTTAAGAATGTTAGAGTATGCCCTAAAGTGATTAGGGAAACCAAAAGAATCTTAAGGATGTATGAAATTCAATTTAGGGTATGCCCTAAAATTATTTAGAAGCCTTGGATTAGCCCTAAATTAATTTAGATACTTTGAAAAAACCTTAAAATTATGGAAAGGTCAATGTAAACAATTCATGGGGTTCCTATTCAAATGGATCCCAACTAGATAAGGATTAGCTGGAAACCTTAAGCTTTGATACCAAATTTGATGTAGGATCCACCTATGTAATGACCCACACATGTAAGTCAAATTTGAACAAATTTGTTGAGTTAAATAAGGCTGTAACGTGGGCTGTTAATTGGACCAAAACAATGATCAATGTACTTCAATCAAGGGCTGCAGAATAAAAGGTATTATAGGGGATTGTTTAGAGGCAAGATAGATCAGAAAAGGAGTCACACGATGGGGTGAAATCAGGGTAACATTAGAGTGGCTGATAAGGCTCTCAATAGTGTATCGTTGGGGTTTAAATCACACAAGTCTAGGGGCTAAATTTTAAGGCAAACAGATGCTTAAAATAGGGGAAGAAATGGGCTATTACATGAGCAAAACAACATGGATTAATGGAAATAAATTTAGAACTGATATAAGCTGCAATAGGGATAAACTAAAGGGGCTAAAATAGGGACTTACAGTACCTTACGCCACGTATGATTCAAGAAAGGAAAATAATTGGTTGAACACGAGAAAAAAGATATAGGTTCCAACTGGATTGATCGGATGTCAAAATTAAAGCCTAGACTTGGACAGATTTCAAAGACCAAATAGGGTCACGAAGGGACTGGATTCTAGAACTATAGGTTGTTGGTTTAGGGATTAGAATAGAGGATTACAACATGGTACATAAGGATGAGAGTATGGAAGGTATACATGATGAGAAACTAAAGTTTTCTAGCAGGGAAGATGAAGGGGATAGTAGGGTTTCCTATGCAGAAAAGTTAGGGTTTAAGAAGAAGAAAATAGGGAAGTACAAGAGTGGACATGAGAGGAGAAGAGAAGAGGGGAAAAGAGAGAGAAAGTTGGAAAAAGGATTACTTGCATGAGAGATAAAGGAAGAGGCGCTCTACGAGCTTCACGAAACTTTTGTTTTCTTATTTCAAAAATCAGTCCCTACAAATTTGGCCGATTGGCCCTATAAATAAGACCTAACCCTATTTTAAAAGGAAATTTCCTAAATACCCCTCCTAACAACTGTTGTACGACCACACTTGTTTACATCCCTAAAAATCTCAATAAAAACGCATAAATTAAAATTAAAATTCCCAATTAACCCTATGGTCTTATGCCTTATTATTACAAGTTAACCCTTCCCAAATTAAAACTTTAATAAATCATCTTAAGACACTAAGAAAATAAAATCAATTATTGTAGATAGCAAATTGCCTCCCTCTTACTTCCCATAAACTTAGCTTTGGCTTCCACATGGGATGGTATTTCTCAACCCAATGAAGAGTTGCCTCATCAAATGCTTATTTACCTAAACATCATTTCCTCATAAAATATAAATAACATATATAACGGTGCATTTGATTCGGCTCTTGCATAGAGATTGTCTTAGGGTTTTGTGTTTCCTTCTAAACAAAATACAAGATAAGACTAGGTGGGAGAGAATTGATTCCATCATTTTTTATCTCCTATATTGATTTACCAAATTATCCTTCTTATATGATGTGTATAATTATTTTTTCTTATTTATTTATTAAACTAAAATCTTTCCATATATGTAAACTTAAATGGTCGAATATTAATCGGAGCATTTAATCCTACATTACTTTAGGAGCTCAAAGAAAAATATAAGTAAAGTTTGGTATCTATACGGTTAGGACTCGAGAGTGCAGGTGCGAGGGAAAATATCTCACACACGTGCACCGAACTAAACCAAGCCATGCATGCTTATAAGCTTTCATGTGTGTGTAAAACCAAAAATCTTCACTACAAGCTAGCATATTTATCTTCACTATTTTAGTGTGATTTTGACTATTTTGTGAGGGAACATTGAGCTGTTTTTGATAGCCTTTGGTAATTTTTGAAACATATGGATAGATATATAATAGATAATTAATGATTTATCATGTAGATTCAAACAAGTGTACTAAGTGTAGTTTCTTTTAGTATTACATGCAATGAGAATGAATAAGAAAGAAATGAAAGTGAATGAAATTGATTTGAAACCTCGAAGTTTATAAATATGAAAAATTATAGATTTTAATCAATTGGTAAGTTTTAATCGAACCAAAACAACTAGATTGATCCAACCCTGGATCGATCTAGAATTTTAGGCTCACTACCTGATCGATTTGGAGACTCAATGACAAACTACATTTTTCTTGATCAATCTAGACCAATTTTTTAAATCGATCTAAAAGTGCTAGATCAATATAGATTTAGATTGATTCAAAAGTGTTGAATCGAAACAAACTGGAAAAAAAAAAGTGCAATTTTAGAATTTTTTGTTGAAAAGCGATTTTTCTTATAATTTCATGTGGGACCCACTTGTGACAATATAAAACCCTAGGATTAGCCATTTAGGGCCTAAAAACATGAGAAAAGAGAAATGAAGAAAAGAAGAGAATCCCTTATTTGGAAAAGGTAAACTCTAAAACTTGAAGGGTTGAGGATTTCTCTAATGTTTTTGGGTTTTTCATTTGATTGTTTATGGAAATATGATTATTCTTGGTATTTCACACCATTAAAATTTTAAAGAAAGGATTTGGGAGGATTCCTTGAAGATTTAGCAAACTTGGATCCATAAGAAGTGTGATAATGTTAAGAAAAGTTGGTATTTTTATAGAAGTTGTGAATACTTGTGAAGGTAAGTGGTTATATAAGATATGCACATGTTTTGTTCTTAGAATTTTAGATTTAATGATTTTTAAAGCCTATGATTTAAAAGTTTATGATACAAAAATATGTAAATTCAAATTATGATATAAATCTTCATCTTCCTTGTTTAAAAATGGATTTATCGGTTAAGTTATTTTGAAAATGTTTGGGGTTTTCAACCAAATTCCTTTATAAATATGTTAGATTTGAAGCTTGTTACTTTTTAAAAGGTTTATGAATTAGATTTAAAGCTTTCAAAAGATATTTAAAGAATTTTCACTTCATAGTATATGCTCATATTTGCTTCCGAAATCGAAAATATTGCTAAAACTCTTAGTTCCTTATGTGCTCTATAGAAGGGTCAAGCATCCTATGTTTGTGTTAGAATAAAATAGATATATCTACATATCTTGAAAAGTAATTATGTATTGTATAGATTGGAATTTTCTCTAAAGACTTGAGTTATGTGATTTGATATATGATCGTATTGAATAAGCTTTGTATTGTTCAAAGATTTTTATGTTTAAATGAGCATATATTTTGAACTTTGATTGGATTTATCGTTATGAATTGTGAAAATTGAATTATCATATATCATTATATGTTTTGAATTCCGATCGGATTTATGTGCTTTAAACAGATTTACCATTGGGGAATAATACAATGGGATCGACCCTGTCATTAAGGAATAATATGATAGTAAAGAAGCCCCACCATTAGGGAATAATATGATAGTTTAAACTCATAAGAGCAAATGTGAGAAAATGAATAAGGCCCCGCCATCGGGAATCATATGATGGTAACGAGGCCCTTCCATTACGAAATAATATGATGGTGATGATGCCCCACCATTTGAGAATAATATGATTGTGTCCACTCTTGGGGTGAAATGTGAGCCATTGCGATATGTATATATTTTAATAAAGAAGAATCGGATTTCTATATATGTTCCGTATGATTTGTGAACTGTATGTGTTTTCGATATGGAAGTGAATCAAATATATTCCATTATGAATGAAAATGGTATATATTCTGTTATGATTTATGAATTGTATATGTTTTGTTATAAATTGTAAATCGTAAATGTTTTGTGAATTGATTTTGTAATATGTATACAAATCTATATGATATTTTGATATTTCAAATATTCATGCCCAGCTTGACCCTATTCTGTTGTATGTTTTGTATAATTACTTACGAGCTTGTCAAGTTAATCCATCCATTGACAAATTTTTTAGATTGAAGTTTCAGTGAAGTACAACCTTGGAGTGGCTTTTGGAGCAGGATGATAGGGAGGTGCGCGAGAAGCTTTGATTCCGTTTATTAGGATTAGAGAACTCAAAATTTTTAGATGTTATTTTGTTCATTTTAGTTTATGACCGTTGTGGGAGTTTAATCTGGATATTGATGGAATACAAATGATTTCGTTTAAAAGGTTTATTTCAGTTGGAGATGACAGATTTTATGTGATGCTTAGTTTTTGAATGGTAATTAATTATATATGCCACTACGAATTCTATGTGGATGTTTACATTAATTCCGTTATGTACCATTCACATTATTAGTATCCGAAGAAGAAGAAGAAGTTCGGGTCACGACATGAATTCACACCACGTGGATTTGGGTCGTGACATTATGTGCACCATTGCAATGTATATTAAAGAAGAATCCACTTCCAAGGATTGTAGACTATTACGTCTTGGTCAAACCAATACATGTTCTTTAATTTACTATATTTTTATTGTTGTGCGGAAACCCTAGATATATAATTCGTATGCAATAAAACAGAGTAATGAAAATAGAGAAAAACAACAATCACACAAAGCACACAACGATTTATGTGGTTTGGCTTGAAACCTTTGTTCATTGGAGAAACGGTGAGGGAATTTCCATTATGAATGAAGAAAACATGAGATAAAACATTAAATGTGCAGCATCACAATTCCCAAGACACCCATTTAACCCACAAAAGCCCCTATTCTCTGTCTGGGTTGAGTCAGACCTTGAATCATGTTGAACGTTATGTCTATGACCCAAATTTGATTTGGGTTGCAATGGTCAAATTCCAAAGAGTTGTAACTGCATGGAAAACTTTTTGTGTGGAAACGTTTTGGTGTGGGGTTGCTTCCTCAACCAAGAGATGCCAAAGGATATAGAAAAAAAGAGTTTAAAGCATTGTGTGAGACCAACCAAGAGACACTTATAAAGTAGTGTGTTGGTTTAAGGAATCTTTTGGAGATCTATAAGGAGGGTAAGCCCCTTACGTTTGGGATCAATTAAAACTCCTATTTTTCTCTACAATTTCAAGAGAACTCAAAAGGTTTGGACTCTCTCTCTTTCACTTTCAATTACAATTTGAATTGGTCTCTCCAGTTGGTGATTACCTAGTGTCTAATGACCAATCACCACCCACACCATCTGTTACCAATAAATCAAGTCGAAAATACAAGTACTATATTTCCATTGTAAACAAGTCATTTAGATTTTTCTCTGGATCACACACCCAAGTTGCATATCGGATTGACACCATCCCAACATTTACATTACATTACATTTTTTTTTTGTGGCAGTTTGACTTACTGCTGATATGCTTTATTGGTCTGAAACTTTTGCTCGTTTTTATTAGTTAACACAGAGGTGCTATATAAATTTCTTAGGGTGCATTTGGCAGCCACCTGTAATGTAATCATTTCATTTGAGTTTCTCAAGGCATTTGTAGCCATGAGATGATGGCTCCAAAATGAATTCATTCAAATGTACACTGATTTATTTAACTACAATTATAAATGAAGTCATCTTAGGTTCTTTTGTAAAATGAAATGATTTATGTTATCAAGCACATATGCCTGCAAATCTAAATGAGTTCATCATTAACCATCTTGTTGTGGCTACAAATGCCTTGAAAAACTCAAATGAAATGATTACATTACCGGTGGCTGCCAAACAGGCTATTACAAAATTTGGTTACCTTAACCAATTTTCTTTTTTATTAAGAGAGAACAGAAACAGCTTTGGCAGAAACACTTTTATTATCGTCCAATTTTTTATTAACGATTTCTTTTTTGCACAAATGATCTCCATATTCGTTGTCTACAACTCACCTCCTAGTTACCCGAAAGAATGTCTGCCATGCATATGCCTATGCCATTTATAGAATAAATTTATGCAGGGTGAGCAAACTATGATATAATGATCCATTAAAGCTTAAAACTTAAAAGCCTGATAACCTCGAGAGATTACAATTTTTTTTTTTTTGAAACAAGAGATAAGCATCCATGCGTTGTATATAAATAACAATGATGGAAGGGCTGTGATGAATGCACAAGAAAACTTCAAAACAATAATATTAGAAGTTAGTGAATTCAATCATTCTTGCTAGGGAGGTTCCCAGGGGATTTGGTACGCCCCGGCAGACACTCATCAAAAAAGTGAAAATACCCACCCTGAAAAAGTTTATCACTTTTTTCAGACACGACTTGTCCAATCACTGGTTGTGGGCAGACCATAGGCATTTGTAGAGGGGGTCGTACCAAATCCGTGGCAAGGAGGGTAGGATTGACCTGGCTTTGTTCTGATTAATAGAATGTCATCTTCTGAAAAATGAGACGAGAGGCTTTTCCTATAATCTGTACTTTAAAGATGTGATTGATTCATTTTAAAGATAATTTAGGAGCCTGATATACAATCATATACAATCAATATAAGAGATTATATCAATCGTCTGATGGGTTCTTAGAGAATAGAAGGTTAGACAAAAAAAAGTTTATAAACTCTAAAGCCTTTTCTTGTTGCCTTCAAATTGTATAGAAAAGGAAACAAAAGAGAGAAAAAAAAATTACACAAGAAAAGAAAAAAAAAATTTTCAAATTTTCTATCCTTTCCCTATGGTTGTTAAGTTGTCAGGAAAAAGAAAAATACAAGCTTTTGTGTATGATTTTCACTTGAATTGTGTGAAAATATAACGCTGGCTGACAAGAAAATAGGTAAGTGCATGAGAAAATTTTGAAAATTCAGGATTTCTTGTTCTGGGTAACCAAACTGCTTGAAAATTATTTTCTTGAGATAATTTCACGAAGAATCACAAGAAAACCAACCTTTCACGGCAACCAGATGCCTAAGGAGAAAAGGAAACAGAAAAAAATGAGAAAGAAAAGTAAATACATGTTTTTTTTATACAAAAACAAAGGAATTGAGAATCCATTATTAACACTCGTTGCTTTTCAAAAATTGATGGATGGAAGAGTAAAAAATACAGGAAAATAAACCCCTACTATCACGGCTTGGATTTTATATGCTGACTCTATCCTCCTCTAACCTCAGCTGAGGGTTAAACGGACAGAAATACCAGCACCAAAAGTGATTTTCACTTTTTGGGGACGAGTGTAAATCACTTCTGACACTGATATGACTGCCCCTTGACCTCAGCAGAGGTTACCATGCATAGAAAATCCTCGCCGCTACTATCAATGTGCTTACATATTAGAATGTTTGACCTGAGAGACTCTAATACAGTTCTCACAAGTTTGAATTGGCGGTTACTTATATATTGTATTTACCTTTTTCTTTCTTTCTTTCTTCTTCTTCTACCTTTGTTTTTTAGGTGCATTCCAAGGATGCAAAATTGGATTCTCATAAATTTAATATGGCCTAGAGCACCACCCTACTCCGAAGAGCGAGCGTGTATATCTTTATATATATGTGACCCCTGTCCAAGGATGACACCCAAATCAAAATAATAATAATAATAATATCAAAAAAATATGGGAGAAAGGCCCAATGTAGGATGTTCCTGTCTTTAATGTCATGAGAGGAGTTTAGGTTGGAATGTTGGATAATAAAGAAGGAGAGTCTAAAATATAAGAAGTACCAAAATGCTGTAATGGCTGTTGTGTTATGATCTGGAGCCCAGAAGAATGAGCTTTATACTACTCATCATGCTCAATCCTACCCTCTCTCTCATAAACAATCTTCTCTCCCTAGCAAATAGCAGAAAATGGAAGAGTTGTACCTCTTTTCTTGACCCTTTTGGAAAAGACCCATGACCCATTGAATGATTCATTCTTGATATCAAGTAAAGAAAAAGACATTTTATGAATGAATACAAATAATCCCCTCAGCCTCAGCTTCCATCATTACCACAAATGAAACCCTTAAACATCAATCCATCATCGCTTCTAAATAAAGAAAATCCAATTGAAACCAATCCTTATAGTCCCCTACGAAAGTAAAGGATACCCCACTAATTATATACTCTCTTTCTCTCTCTCTCTCTCTCTCACACACACACAAAGTCAGAGACAGGTGGGGCATTACACATTAGTGAGACGACATTTTCCATTACAAAATACAAAAGAGTTCATATTACGCAGCGTTTGAGTTTTTAAAAAAATAAAAAGGGTGGGAGAAAGAAGGGCAAAGCGTGCTAACTTTTCCATCATTCCCCAGTCGTGAAAAGAGACACATATGGGTGTAAAGCAAGTCTTCCCTAAATCCCGGGCTCATACTGGGTTTCCTACACATGGCTCGCCTTGGCTCTTTTTCAAAAGCTAACCTCTAGCTAGCCAAGCCATATTAGATTGGGATTGGGAAATTACTTGAATGGTCAGGTCCTAGGATTAACAAATCCTCTCTACGGTAAGCTTATGTAATATGTTAAACGAAAACTGCTGTCAAAGAACGACATGTGGCTAAGAGTGTCTACAATATGATACTTGTATTAAAACTTGGAGAATGATTGTCTGTGTTAGCACAGAGCTCTATAGGCATGCCATTGATTGACACATGATGTATTTTTGAATTTGGTCTCTTTTTGGATATTCACTTTTTCATCTGAACATTTATTTGGATGTTTTTAACCCCAAGACAATACAGGTGGATCAGCTTATAATTCACCATAGACACTACAGACACTTTTTCATAACAGGACATTTTCTGAAATTTCAATTTTTTATTTTATTTTATAATGTCCTGTTTTGGGGGCAGTTTCAATTTAATGTATTTTAAGCTTATTGTAGAGGTTTTGATCTTGTATTGAGTTAGCACCAAAAATTGATATTCCCCTGTGAAACCAATTGGAATGCAACACCTGCCTGATAAGGGGAGCTTTGATCAATGCACGAGGTAATGGAAGGTTTTTTTAGTAATTATACATTTATGTATAAGAACCAAAATACCCTTGTGGGGACATGTGTTATAGGGGTTTCCCCTCTAAAATTTAAATTAAAAGCTTCCAATCGATCCACCAACATGAATTTAGCGGTTTGGACCATGCCCATGCTCATTATGGCCTATTAGGATTGGTCTGGCCTAACAGGTCGACAAGTCACTGAAAAGATGAGGCACTGAACCCACCAATTTTTCTGGCCTTGGTTTTTTTGGTGATGCATCTACCTGTTAGACCAGACAGGTCCTAACAGGCCATAAGGAGGCTGGACAGGATCCAAACCATGAATTTAGTATGTACCAAACCTGTTGGATCAATGTATCACAGCCGTTTATATCATGTTAGAGGAAGCAGAGTGACTTGTGGCCCTAACTAGCAGCACCAAGTAAAAAATGCCGGCTCCTAATGGGTACTGGTTGCAGCCAAGCTAGTTAGCCACCTTCCAGCTAGAAAAGCAACGTCTCTTTTCTCTTCTTTTCCATCAGTTTATAAACCCTTCAAACAACCTTTCCAGCCCACATCTCTCTCTCTCTCTCTCTCTCTCTCTCTCAATGGCTAACCAGAGACTTGATGGAGAGGATCAAGAAGCATTGTTCAATAACTCTTACTCTAGTGCAGTGTACTACGTCCAGAGCCCATCAAGTGTTTCTCATGCCAACAGCGATTCCCGGAACAATGAATCTGCTTTTGTCTCTCCGTATCGATTCACCAATCCCAACCCCAACCAAGAGGTTGCTCGATTGCTCTCTCGTTACTCGTCCTCCCGCTGTTCCAACAATTCGTTTCCCCATGAGAAGAAGATTGATTATGATATTCATAGCCATGGGACCGGCACCGAGAACGGCGATGCCCACCGGGTTAATTGTGTCAATGAAGTGGAAGGTGATGAAGATGATGGAATTGAAGATGGAAGAAAACGTAGTTGTTGGAGGTTCTTCTCCTTTGGTACTTCTTCTTCTTGCATGTGGTTTACTCTGCAGATAAGTTGGAGGCTTATGGTTAGTTTGGGAGCTGCATTGCTTGTTTTCTTCTTAGCAACTAAGCCTCCTCCACCCAAAATGTTTATCAAGGTATATGGATTGTTTTTCACATTCTACTCTTTTTATTTTAACTCCTTTTTCCATCCTTCTGTCTGGTTGCCATAGAAAACTGGTTTTCTCTAGGTCTTGTCTGTTATAAGGTAAACCATGGGAAAAGGAGGAAAACTGTAATCCTTTTCCTAAGAAACCACGTTTTCATCCTGTCCGATGTATGGAGATACGAGAAAACTTGGTGAGACCACTTAGGGTATTGAACTTTTTCCATGTTTTCTTATGTTTTCCCATTTCTTCATATATTTGTTCATTCACATATTCCTACAAAAACAAAGGGATTGAGAGGGGAATGAAGGGAAGGAAATGAATACTAACTTTCTTTTCTAATGTGATTTTTTCTTTATTTTTCAAAGGTTTATTTTGTAACAGACAAGGCTTAGATTCTTAGCAGAACTTTCTTGAGAAAATCATTTTCAAGCTGTCAGGTTGCCAAGAATTAGAAATCTTTAATTTTAAAAAATTTCTCACGTAACTAACTATTTTCTTATCTGCTATCATTTTATTTTTACACAATTCTTGGGTGAAAATCATCCATTTCTCATGAAAATTGTAACATAATAGTTTTTCTTCTTTTTCTTGGCAACCAAACAACTATAAAAAAGGGAAAGAAAATTACAGATTTTTTCTTTCTTCTCTTTTCTTGTGTAATTTTCTTTTCTATCATTTTGTATCCAATTGAAGGCAACCAGACTGGGCCAAGGAATTCATAAAAAGAATATCTCATGATGATGATGATAATGAAGATGATCTAGTTGTAGCTTTTGCCGAGATATGATCATTACACATCGTGATCAGGTGGTCATCAATAATGGGTTCCACTGCTTTCAGAAAATTCTTTCTTTTTTCTTGTTTTTGGGTTGTAAAGCCGTTCACGAATTTTTAACTAGTATCAATTTAACAAATGCAGTAAACTCGACTTTCGGACTGTGTCTTTATTCTTTGTTCTCAGATCAAACGTACTCTTGCAGATGACAGGGATTCGCCAATTTGAGATAGGGGAAGGGGTAGATGATTCTGGTGTCACAACCAATATCCTCACCTGCAATTGCTCCATGGATTTACAGATTGACAACAAGTCTAAGCTCTTTGGACTTCACATTCGCCCTATGATCATTGAAATGTCGTTTGGGCACATTCTTTTGGCAAGTTCACAGGTAAAGATTTCCTTACAGATTTGCTAACGGCATTATGTAAAGAGATCGAATTTGGGTTGATAGCAATGAAAATAAACAAGATAAATAAACAAGAGATAATCAATCGTACAGTACACAAGAAGTTGTATGTTACTGTAATATTCCTTACGTCTAAGGGTAAAGATCATTAAAAAACTTCCACTATAATAAAGATTATAAGTTACAAGAATTTACTCAAAATCCTGCAAACAAGATCAAATATTTGCCCCAAATCCTAATCCCAATCACTCTTGCTGGAAACTAAAAACCCAACCCAATCGTCAAATCTCGAATTGGATTGATCATCTGATCTCGAATTAGATTGGTCATCCGATCTCGAATCACATCCGTTAGGTCTACACCATCACATCAAACATGAACATAGATGTCTACCTCTCATATGTACAATTGGCAGGCTATGTTATAGAGATGAAATCATCTACAGCTCTAATCACTATATGGTCCAAAAGGGCTATCACAATCACAAGTGACTGTTTTTGTGGCTGTGAATTGACAACCTTAGGCTTTAAACATCAAATTTTAGTTCAATCACAATTACTTTTGTGGCTGTGATACGACTGCTCGGACTACATAAAGATATAACCTGTAGACGAGGTTATAAGTTCAATCCAATCAATGGCCATTTGTTATGGAAGAAACATGGAAGAATGAAACTTTCATCCTCCCTTGGGTAATTACATCATTTTCTTATGTGAACATACACATGAAAAAAAAAAAAAAGTGTATTTTTATGTATGTAAACCATTAGAGTTGCTGTAATTTCTTCATTTCAGCTTTAACCTTGTAGAGTCCAAAGTTATTTGCCGAGAGCTACGGTTCGACGACGTTCCAACTGTACGTAGGAACAAGGAATAAGGCGATGTACGGAGCTGGCCGGAGCATGGAAGACATGCTTGAGTCAGGGAAGGGACTGCCGCTGGTGATCCGGATGAGGTTGAGTTCAAGTTTTCGAATGGTTTGGAACCTTATTAGACCAAAGTTCCATCACCAAGCTGAGTGTCTTTTAGACTTGGATGGCAAGTATGATAAGCGGCGCCACTCCCACTCGTATAATAGCAGCTGCAAAATTACTTCCTATTCGTGAATTTTATTTCATAATGAGAAACATATATCTATAAGAGGAGGAAAAATATTACAAGAAAAAGGAGTGTACTTGTGGTACTTTCTTTTATTTTATTGTGTTAAATGTAAATTTTGTCTCATAAATTGTTTCTTTTATTTTTTGATAAGATAATTATATTAAAAAAGAAGGGGATGAGGTACCCTCAACCCTAAAAAGGAAAGTTATACAAAACCCAAGGCCAATCCTAGAAAAAACACAAAACAAAGCCCAGGTACAAAGAGTGATTACAATGAATTACAAAATCCCACTCCCTCTTAAGAA
>JAOXJP010108841.1:0-14169 GCA_025762735.1 Platanus orientalis | reverse complement strand
ATATATATATATATATATATATATATATATATATATATATATATGTGTGTGTGTGTGTGTGTGTGTGTGTGTGTGTTTATATAAGTTTAGGCTTCGAGCCGGGCCTCGGGTTGGGCTGAGGTAAGTCCGAGCCCAGCCGTAATAAAGTTTGGGCCTTTAATTTGGGCTGGGCCCTTATCGGCCTAGCTCGGACCGGGCTTTTGGGCTGAGCTGGGATGGGCTCGGGCTGGCCCGAGCCCATGCTCAGCCTTACTCATAAGCCTTGGGCTTGTAATGATGACTTGATGGGCTCGGGCTGGGAAACATTTCTTTATATTAATATATGGAAAATGGGTTGTGCTTTTTTATGTCATAATGTTAACCAAAGTAATTTGTTGATGGGCCTCGGGTTTGGCCTCATTCCTTTATATTATATTTAATTGCAAATATAATCTTTTGTAACAGACTAATGGGTCAGGGTCTAGCCCAACTCCCAGTCTAAGAACCAGTATTTTATTTTGGGCCAGACGGGTATTTTTGAATCCAGGCCCTGCCTGAGCCCATAATATTCTAGAGAAGGTAATGCCTGGACCGGTCATGGCCAGCCCGAGCCCACCCCACGCACCCCCTAAAGACTAACTTGTCATGAATGCAATGTGAAAGCCCAATAGCAGTCCAATCAGGATGGAAAACACCAATTGTTGAGTATTTAAAAATTAGCTTTCGCATAGCTCAGCTCAGGCTCATCACTCAAGGATCAAGCTCAGGCTCGAGTCAAGCTACTCACGAAACTGATGGTTGAGCTCAACTAAATTTAAAGAGCAGTAGATTTGACTTAGTATGTCTACGAACGTGTTGTGTGTCCACACTGAATAAAAGAAATTTTTTATTTTTTAGTTTTTAATTGGAGAGCAGAAAAGCAACTTTTGTTCTCGTGTAAATGTGCAAAAACAACTTTATAAAATCCATTTTTATAGATCAAATCATTTTTTTAAATACATAAAAGAAATGATATGATGCCTTCTACCAAAAAATGGTATGATACCAATCAGGACCCTAAAGGTTTGTTAGGAATGACTTATTTCAGCCTAAGGTAGGACTAACATAAGGGGCTGACACATCAGCGCCAAAAAGTGAAAAGCATTCCCCCAAAAAGTGTAAATCACTTTTTTGGCACTGATGTGTCGGCCCCTTATATCAGTCGAACCTTACTCTGACATAAATCAGTCCTACCAAATCCCGCCTCCAATCAGGATGGTTACTCAATAAATACATAAACACTTTTAATGTGTGTGTATATAAATATATACATTATTAGCAAGCTGAGCTAGTGCAGCGAAGCTCGGGCTCGTTTAGCTAAACAAGTTCAATTGGAGGCCCAAACTTGTCTCATTAACAAAATTACAACCCTACTTGAAACTAACACATGTCAAATGCCAGAGGAGAAACGTTTCAGTGTGTTATAGTGGTCACACAACTCCGTGCTGTCACTTAATCTGATTGTTCAAGCAACCTTGTTTTTTTTTTTTTTTTTTGATAAACGATTGTTCAAGCAACCTACTATTGCAGAACTGATATATATACGAATAGATACATATATGAAAAATCTGTCAATGTACAGACACAAATCTATATATAGTTAACCTATGAAAGGGGCTCCATAGCATAATTATCAGTATATTTCTCTGTTGTTCTAGAGCATAATTGATATTCGTACAAAATTCATGGTTCAAGCTTACATCAAGTAATGAGAAGAGCAAGAGTCGGTAGAGCAGTACAAGGGTTCTCCAAGCTAAATTTTGACTCAAGAGGATGCTTCCCAAGTTGGAAAAGAAAGTGTGTTTTAGAAATAGTATGGCTAATGGGTCAAACTTATCTCGATAACATTTTTTTTTTCTTTCTCTGTTTTTCGGTTGGAACTGTAGAGCATAAAGTCTCTCTAACATTATCGTGGACCCACAAGTCTAAGCCTTCTATGAAACAAATGTTTTGGTTCAAACATTCCCTCTACCTTTTCTTTTCAATTAGAAAACATAAGGCACATATAACGAGTGTCTGGTAAGGGTCTCAATCAGGCCGGGTTGGCCCAAAGCCTAACATGTCTAGTCCAACAAATAGATGAGTTGGGCCAAACTAACTTCTGGCTGGGCTGAATTTGGGTAGACTCACTTTCAGCCTGAAGTAGCATAACCCAGCCCGGACCTGGCCTGATATAGTTGTAAAATATAACTTGGCCCAATCTGACCGACCAGACCCAAAATTGTTATAGCTTAGCCCAACAAATATATGGCAGTTTTAGGTCCAATATCAACCCACATTTAACTAATAACACGTATTTTAAAAGTATTGAGGGGTAATTATGGGCCCATTATCAACTAAATTTACAAAAAGAGATTTAAATTCGGACGGTCTCAAATCAGCTCGAGTTTTGAACCTTCAAACACAGACAAGTTCACTCAGGCGAGTTTTGAATAAGTCAAGGTCAACCTATCCAACCGATCGTAGTTTAACCAAGACTAAGGCAACCTAACCCTTTCATGATTCACAACAAAGTATTGGAAAGGGTGCAAATGTCCGTCCAGGATTTGGTGTCCAGGGCACCAGGGGACGTCATATGGACGGGAATTTGAAACTTCATCTATCCCCTACCCATTTTATTCCATTTGAAGTCCCCTGGTCTCCTGGACACCAAAACCTTGATAGAATATTTATTCCATATTCGAAATGTTTTTTTGGTACTGTTATTCGAAATGGTTGCATCTACTCATCTGAAAGGGTTGGAGGTGGCATTATATAAGTAATTTTTTTCTGTTACAAATATTTGATGGGGCCATGTTTCTTTAAAAATGATTTTAGGGGGGAAAAACCATGGGGTTTATGGGGGTTGTATCATATCTATATATATATATATATATATATAAGACCTTTTCAATGAAATGTAGAATAATTTCAAGTTAAAACACAGTTTTTCTAAATTTTTATTTAAAAAAATGTTCCACATGAAAGTTTGCTAAATATGAGCAAATGACCAACACAAAAGCAAACTGATTATTAATTACTTTACGTCCAACTAAACCAGGAAAATAATCGCATATCTTGTAGCTTTGGTCAATGATATCGACTTGTACTATTCTCAGCCAAATGTAAAAGACCCTATAATTTTAAACTGAGACGCGGATTGGCCTTCACTATCCAACTTTTCTTCCGTTTTTTTTTTTTTTTTTGGTTGGTCCTTTCACTATCCGACTTGGTTCATTCATGACTCTTTCGACTAGCCGATTTTTTTTGTTTTGTTTTTTCCATTGAATCGAATCAGAGAGGGACCATTTCCAGTTAAACTTCGACCAACCAGCCGGTTTGGTCTAATTTCTAAACCTAGAAAATACCCCACTTTTCACCATTGATCCATGGTTGTTTAGGAGTTGGGGCGAAAGGTCAAGTCGAGCTGCAAAACTTAGTAGCCAGCGGGCTGAGATCCAACTGAGTTCAAGGTAGCCTGAACTTAACAGCGTATGGACCAAGTTCAGATGGACTAACTGCATACTGAACTAAGCTAAGTTAGAGCCAAATTCTAGTCGAATTTTTAACAAGTTAAAAATCAGTTCGGCCCAATTTCAGGTTTTCAAATATTATTATAGATCGGGCCTAGCTGCACTGGACTTGAGGCTGGATTGGTGTTGACCAAACTTGGTCCATATATGATTTTGGGGCCAATAATCTGGGACCAAAACCAAAATTTCAGGCTAAAAAATAGGCTTTGGAGAAACCTGGTCCAATTCACTGCTTTAGAGGGACCCACTCATTGCATACTTCACTCCCCTTACCATGGCAAGATTTAGCATGAATGAACCTTCACCATATGGGAATATGGTACCCTTAGTTTGTTGACTCCTTGAGTTGACTTCATTCCAGAGCCTCACGAATTAAGTCATATTATTGACTCAAAACTATACCTGATCCACTAAGTCAAGTTGTTACCTTGGTGGATTCATTTGATTCAAACCAATTCATGTGACTCAGTCAAGTCTTGTAACCCTTAAAATGAACCCTGCATGTGGGGGCCCTGAGGATTTGGTAGGACCACCTAAAGTCAGCCTAAGGTAGGACTGATGTCAGGGGCCAACACATCAGTGCTAAAAAGTGAAAATCATCCCCAAAAAAAAGTGTATGTCACTTTTTCGGCATTGATGTGTTGGCCCCTAATGTCTGTCCTACCTTAGGCTCACTTTAGGGTTACACCAAATCCGAGGTAACACATTAGGGACACTTTAGGGGGGCACACCAAATCCCAAGTACATCCAAACATATAACATATGCTAAGTCCTAATAATTTTCACCAACCAATATCAAAGAGGAAAGGATTTAATACCCTAGATAGTCTCCAGCGTAGGGCTTGAATTACGTACGAATGAAGTTTTGATTGATGCGTTCGAACAACACCAAGGGGTTGACGCATCAGTGCCGAAAAGTGACTTACACTTTTTGGGGGGTGCTTATCACTTTTCAATGCTGATGTGTCCAGCCCCTGGCGCTATTTTGATGCATCAGTACGAATTTCATTCGTACCTAATCTTTTCCGCTAGAACAACAATGTCTCACAAGGGTTGATATCCTCTGCGATTCTAAATATTTGGGCCTGGCTGGAGCCACCAATGTTTGTATGCATCGTTGGCAAGCATGAAAACGCTCATTTCTCTCTCTACAAATGGCAAGTGAACAGATGTTTTATAGATTTAATATTATTTTATTAGTATATTCCCCAAAAAAAGCCTCCAACATCGTTTCTCCAAAGAAGAAAACCGGTCGGGGTTTTTCCCTTTGGTCTAATCTCCAACAATCAGGGTTTCCTTGGTTCCTCTACACCTACGTCTTAATGAAGAACACCGTTGGGATTTTTCCCCTTTGGTTTGATCTTCGGCGATCAAGGTTTCCTCGGCTCATCTACGCCTATATCTTAATGAAGAACTCCAAAACAACGATGATCGTTGTTTCACCCTCCAACAAAGAACTCCGAAACACCGGTTGGGGTATTGGTTTAATTCTATTGATCATTGTTTTCTCAACTCCCATCTGAGACATTTCTAGGCACAACACACATGTTTCTCAGGGAGGCTCCTTGCTGCCGCGTCTTCTTCAATCTTCAACATAACTAGGCAAGAGAGGCTCCTCTGCACCTGCATATCTTCCTTGCTACCATGTCTTCTTCAATATTCGACAGAACGAGGTGAGAGACGCTTCCAATTCATGTGGATTTGGTTGTTGATTTTTTTATGTGATGTGTTGTTTATAGTTTCTAGAGTTTTGGATGGTTGGAGGGTTTGATTTCTTCATTAGTTGTTTCAATGGTTTCTACATTGTTGGGTGGAGAGACATGAATTCATTTGTGGGTTGTTTCGATCTTCCCTTTTGTTCTCATGTTTGATTCTAGTTAATTATGTGATGTTTTAATTGATTGGATCTTAATTGCAGTTCATGTTACTGAGAAAAAGAAGCCCTGGGTGAACTCTTGAATGAAGATCGTTTGGTCAGTGCTCCCTACTATGGGTTTATTGGAAAGGTTGACTAAGAAGGAAAAGCTGATCCCATCGAATACAAATATTATCTTCATAAGCACTTCCATTTTGAAATACTTTAGAATAAGGATTGTGTCATCGAGATTAATGTCTGGTCAAACCCGAATGCCTTGGTGATCTCACCTTAGCTGGTGTGGATGACAGGATGATGGAGACCTTGGTGGCAGAAGCCATTATTATATAAATAAAATAATATTAAGCTCCCATGTCTCCGTTTGCTTGTCGTTTGCTTCCATCTTCGTACTTGACCAAGGTGGCACACAACCATTGGTGGTTCATCTTGGCTCATTTGAGGGCCGTCATAGAGGATATCATCTTGTCTCACACCTATTAGGTGTCAAGGATGTGTTGACACATGACCAAAAAAAATGAAAAAAGGCATATTGAATTCCAACCACTAGACATCACTGTGTTGGAGATGATGCGGACTGTTTAGAAAGAAAGTATGTACAATATCCATACATCCCATAGTCAGAGGAATCTGTGATGACAAAGTGTTTGTAGTGTTTACTCTGAATTATATAAGTTGACACATGATGTGTTTGGGGTTCAAAAAAGTGTTCAAGAGTAAAAGAAGAGACCAAATTCAAAAATTATTTGTTATGAATGGTTTTTATTCACTAATCAAATAATTATAGAAGATAGAAGAAAACAGTACTGGGATCATCTATCAAAGATGATTTTTAGCCAAATTAATATCTTAGGTGGGTCACAATGCCCTGAAAAGACACATCATGGGCACACCTAAACATTCGAAAACTCTCCAGTAGCTCTAGGCCTATGATATCACCTTTCCACCAATATTCCTGTGTTTCGTTACATCTCATTCATTGTATGTAAACACCATATTAAGAAGGAAACAAGTATTGACAACAATGGTGGAATTGTCTTAGAAGATAAATTATCCTTTTCACAATCTTATTATATGTTTATCTGTTTCAGGGGCCATTTAAGGATATAGGCATTGGTACAGGGCACCATTAGAGTGGTACATATGATTCTAATTTGAGTCATCTTCTAATTGGGAGATGATGCTTGCAAACACCTGAAAACCTTGGCACATATCAGACAAAAGACAATACTCGTTCTTCGCATGGTAGGTAGCCATCAAGCCTGCATACAGAATAAACATGTATTAAGCCAAAATAAGTGAGTTTTGTATCATTAACTTGAATAATAAAATACAAGAGAAGAAGAAAAGACAACATCTTGTAGAAAATTTGAAGCATAAAAAAATTGGTTTTTTAATTGATTGTTTTAAAACAGGCAGGTGAACCCTAAATGTAGTCTAAAATAGGAATTAAAGAACCAATATAAATACAATTATTGTTAGAAAAACAAAGAAAAAAGAAGGAAAAAAAGGGATGCCATTAGTAATTGGTGGTCCTTCTAGTTGTCCACCAGTGTTTGGAGTTGGGAAATGGCATATTCTCAATGAGGTCTTTTGTAGTGCTTTAATGAAGAGAATAGTTGTGTTTTCCCTATGGGGGTGTTCCCTTGGGTTATTCTATAAATACAAATATTGTCCGAAAAACAAAGAGAAAAGAAAGGAAAAAAAGGGATGCCATTAGTAATTGGTGGTCCTGGAATAACCCAAGGGAATACCCCCATAGGGAAAATGCAATTATTCTCTCCATTAAAGCACTATGAAAGTCTTCATTGAGAATATGCCATTTCCCAACTCCAAACCCTGATGGACAACTAGAAGGAAAATAGAGAAGAAGCATATGTAAGTAGGGAAACTAAGTTTTCAATGTAAAAGACAATTACAAAGATACCATTTATCAAGGGATTCTACAACATCATTGCCTTGCTATAAACAAGAAAAAGGCCCTATAAATTCCCAGACGTACATAGAAGAATTCTTCAATTGGTCTCTTATAAAGAAGATTAAAAATAAAATTATCCACATCTCATTCAACAACAAAAGAAACAACTGTCAAGAAAATATGGATACGCTCATGGAGCAAGCACAAACCCTAGCACTATTACAATTTGTCATACCAATTGGCCCTGAATTTGAAGGCTCCCTACTATGTAATGAGGATAATTTTTTTTTTTTTAGTGAATAAGAACCTTTCTTAAAAAAAAATCAAAGAGGCGATACAAAATGAAATAAGCCCCAAAAAGGAAGAAAAAGTAGAGAGCATGATAAAAGGGGAATAAGCCCCATCATCAGATGTTGACACTTATTCAAACAAGAATTTCACTTTACATAATTTTCACTTACATTAGCTTATCTGTTGTGATGCGCGGTGTCTCAAATTCAATCTAGTGTGCAACCTAAATGACCCATTTTTTTCAATCGACAACACACCTGCTCGAGTAATTAGGGGTTTACTATATATATATATATATATATTGTTTTAAGGATTTTGAGAATCTCTGTAACTAACTTGTAATATTCATTATAGTGGAAGCTTCTTAATTGTCTTCGCTTGTGGATGTAGGCAATATTGTCAAACCATGTAAATTCTTGTGAGCTGTGCGATTAATTCTTTCTTGTTTCATTTCACATTGCCATTAAGCCGAATTTGATCCTTTTGTCATAATAAACTAGTATCATAACTATGGGCAAAGTTTTGTGATGGCTATGAAAGTTTCAAACACAAGCTTCAAGGTGCAGAAATTTGATAGAAATAATGGTTTTGGCTCCTAACAACTCAAGGTTTGAGACTTACTGATTAAGCATGCTTACTATGAGGCGTTGAAGGGAGAGTCAAAGAAGCCAGTTGAGATGTCAAGTAGAGATTAAGAAGATTATGATTTGAAGGTTGTGAGTGTGATCCACATCTCTCTAGTGAATGAGGTGTTGTTCAATATTTTGAACAAAAATTCTGTAATGTAGCTTTGGTCAAAGCTTGAAAATCTGTATATGATGAAATTTTTTATAAATCAACTATAGCTCAAGCAAAAATTGTATACACTGAAGATGAAATAAGGTATGACTATCTCTAATAATTTTTAAATAAATTTATTTGTCAATTGGAGAGTATTTATGCAAGGCTTAATGATGAAGATAAAGCCCTAATCTTATTGTCCTCCCTTCCTTCATCGTATGGGCATCTCATTACTACTCTATCTTATGGCAAGGATACTATTGATTTAGAAGTCATTGTAGCTCTTTTTTCCAACAATTGTTTTTAGAGACTTCAAGTAACAATACCTAGGATGAAGGCTTGGTGGTTTAAGAAGGACACATGAAAGGGAATGTAAGTAAGAATAATCTAGATCAAAGAAGAATATGGAGTTCTATTATGGCCATAAGAAAGGGAATATTAAGACAAGATACTCTGCACTCAAAGAAAATGAGGAAAGAAAAGCAATATCCTCGAATGCAGTTAACATTGTGGAAGAAAGTTCAGATTTTTTTTTGATAAATAGAAAATTCAAATGTTGATATGGTCCTTTCAATGATCACTAGTGGTACACATTTTCAGGATGAATGGAATCTTGATTCAGGTTGTTCGTATCATGTGTCCCAAAAGGGACTGTTTTACCACTATAAATCAATCAACAGTAGTACTATTTTGATAGGGAATAATATGCCATGCAATATTGTTAGCATAGGGACAATCAAAATCAAGATGCATGATGGAGTTATAAGGACATTAATAGATGTTTGTCATCCGTAAGCCTTATATGCAGCTCTTTCCGAATTGGTATGTGCTCTGTAGAAGGGAAGAGAAATCTTCTAGCTATATGCTCCTTCACTGCAAGTTTTCTAGGACAATTTGTGGATCTCTTCTTTCTTTGGACCATCGTGGGGTTGGGTGCTAGGGTTTGTCTCTTTTGGGATTGTTTTTGTAATGCGGTTTTGTGGAATATTTGAAGAGAAAGGAATTTGAGAATCTTTGAAGACAAAAGCAATCAATGTAATGAGGTTATTGATTCTATTAACTGAGATGTTGGGAGCTGGATTTTTGTTGCCAAGGAGTTCCATGGGCTGTCTTTGGCTAGCTTTGTTCGGCACTGGGTGACTAGCATCTCCTTTTCCCCTATGCGTGTCTGTGGGCTTGCCGGAGTCTAGATTCCTCCTTCCATTGGTTCTTTTAAGCTGAAATTTGATGGTTCCTCCAAAGGCAACCCAGACCCTAGTGGTTTCGGTTGTGTGTTTTTGGATGATTAGGGTGAGATTTTCAGCATTCTCATAGGGCCCATTGGTATTGCGGATTCGACCAAAGTGGAGTTCATGGGTTTATTGATGGGCCTTCAGAAACTCCAAAGGCTTGGTTTGCATCAATCCTTGGTGGAAAGTGATTCCTTGGTTGTCATTGTTTGGGGTTTAGGGGTCTCTAATGGGTATTGGAAATTTGTTCATTGGATCCATGAGATTCGGGCCTTATGTGTTTCTTTAAAAATCTTGTTGGGTCATGTGCTAAGAACCCTTGCTTTAGCGGATAAAATTGCCAAATGGGCAATTGATTTGGGGGGGGGGGGCGAGTATAGATCTAATGTAATGCCGGTTATTCTGGAGTAAAGCCTTTGGGCCTCTCCCGTGTTGTATCTCCTCTCTCTTCCCTTTCTTAGTCTTTTAATAAAGCCGTTATTTATTAACAAAACAAAAGAATCTTATCTCTTTGGGTGTATTTGACTCCAATGGGTGGAAGGTAACACTAGAAAACGGATCTATAAGGATTATGAAGGGTACTCTGATGGTTATGAAAGCAAGGAAGGTTGGAAATCTTTATGTGTTTTTAAGAAAAACCATCATAGGTGGAGTATTCGTGTCATCAACAAAGAAGCCTGATTTAGACTCAATACGGTTGTGGCGTATGCATATGGCTCACATAAGTGGGTGAGGCTTTGCGGAAATCAGGTAAACAAGGTTTGCTCTGTGGTGAGAATACTAGAACACTATACTTCTATGAGACACAAGTAAAATTCTGTTCATCACACCCAAGGTACATTAGATTAAACTAATCTTTGAGGTTAAGATTTTCCTTAATAGGGGGTCTTAGTGTATGGTTAGTTTTATTGGTGACTTTTTCCAAAAGAGTTAGGGTTTATACTCTAAAGACAAAGGATGAAGTTTCTGTCACATTCAAGCAATGATTTACAATGGTTGAGAGGCAAACTGACAAGCAGGTGAAACATTAAAACTAACAATGTTACCCAATTGTGGAAAAAGAGTTTTAGAAGTTCTATAAAGATTAAGAAAATGTTTGATACTATACCAATCCAAGCACTCCACAACAAAACAATGTAGTAGAATAGATGGATTGAACGCTCCTAGAGAAGACACCATGTATGCTATCTAATGCTAGCATTTCAAAGTAATTTTGGGCAGAAGTAGTTAATATAGCTTGTTTTCTAATGAATCGGTCTCCCTCTATAGAAATTTGATGCAAAACTCTAAAGGAGGTATGGTCTTGTAAACTTGCTATCTATTCTAACATTAAAATGTTTGGATATCCTACTTATGTTCATGTTAAAGATGGTAAAAACTAAGGGGAAAGATGAGTATTTCTTAATTATGCACAAAATTGAAAGGATATAAGTTATGATATCTTGAATATAAATTCATCTGAATTTATAGTTAGTAGGGATGTTACATTTAATAAATTTTTTTATGCTACACCCAAGGAAGCAGAGTGATGAAAAGGAATATTAGCATATGGGTGGTCAGATGAAGGTGGAGTATGATATTCTTGATTTGATGGGACTAAAAGATGCAACTTGGACGTTGGACCATTTGGTAACTTGTGTTTTCAATGTAATATCCTTCTTAATGTGCTTTTACATTACACATAAAGAGAAAAAAAAAAAATTCAGGTGTAAATAACAAGGATATGAAATATAGGGATGATATGGAGGTGTTTTTAGCTTGTGTTAATGCACATTAGAATCACACCACATTTTCTGTATTAGTTCCATTCATCCACTCTCTTACAAGGATCCGATGAATTCTCTAATATTTATATTATCTTTCCTTGAAAATTAGCAGCAACCAACAAAACAAAACTAACAATAAAGGCTATGATGTTCTTTGAAGAATTATATGAAGTTTATTTCTCATAAGGATATAAGGATCATTCTAGTAGAGCAGTTCCGCAACCTCTAAAATATGTTTTTCTTAGCCTTTATTAAGTTATCTAAAAACAAAATCAAACTCTATATCTCTGAAGAAGATAATAAAAATAACTTACCATAGCCTGCAGTTTGAACATCGAAGCCTTCATCCTACCATGCAATAACAAGGTGCGAGTCAATTTAATGGATGAAAATTTCAAAAGGCTTTCTACTTAGGATAGATGGATAGTGGACCTGCAACTCTCGAATCAACGGCAAACTCCCAGTGATCGAGTAGGGTTTTACATGTCCAACCACGTCTTCAGTTGCTTTGCACAACACATGGAAGCCACGAGAATCAAGATCACAAGCAACTCCAGATGTGATATTCTCATTGAAACTGATTGTTAGTCTGGACAAAAAGCCAACATATATTTTTCACATTGAAAAGAGAAAATAGATGGAGATAGAGTAACATGCCTATAGCAGTCATTCTTTTAAAATGAAAGATCTGTACTGAGATTAAACTGTTGTCCAATCTCCATGACATAGAAAAGCAGTTTTATGCTGAGGGTAACTTTTCAAACTGTATGAGAAGGAAGAAAGAAGGCAAGAAGACTACACACCTTCCCCAGAGATTCTCTTCTGGGAGGACATATTTTGAAACTGGCCCTCTTGTGTCTAGCTTCTCTATGTTGGCATTGATATCGTCTACATATTCCTGCAACTTCTTTATCACGTCTGTCATGCTACAATAGAGTATCACAGAGAGAACAGGAATCAGAACCTTGCCAGTTTGATTTCATGCCTTGAAGCAATGCTGCAAGGACTCTTCTAGATGGGTGGAGTGCTCATGTCGCTGTCGGATTTCAAAACTCTGTGTAGCACTTCTAAATTTCCATATTATTATCTTAAAGAACTATTTTACTCTGAATATTTAGTATCTGGCAAAGTCCACAAATTATATTTTAGGGCTCGCCAATCTGACTCTTGGTACTCATCTATATTAGTGAAAAATTGCTTTGAAGAACCCTGCTAACAAATTAGAAGACTTCCACATTTAAAGGAAAATTAATTGAGAAGGAAATCCAAATTATGAGTTTAGAGAAGTGGTCTTCTATTTTCTTCTTTTGTAGGAAAATAAGAAAGGCTATGGTGTTCTTTTCTTATAAGAAACAAAAAAATAAATAAAAATAAAGGAAAAATAAAGCTACTTACTTGTAGAAAGGAGTTAACCTGAAACACCAAGGGGTATGGAGTCAGGCTTCAGATTACATCAATTGACATTATAAATACACCTGTAAGGGGAAGAAAGACAAACCTCACATCTCCTGAAATTGTACACTCGAATGGGATCTGGTTGTTCCCTCCTCCTGGATCTGTGATACGTCAAATAAAGATGGAAATTAGTGGTAGTATATGAGGCACCTTATATATATATATTTTGGGATTTTTCCCGAATCGGTTCAAAGTTTTGGCAAAATTGCCAAATAATGAAGTAAAAAAAATAATTTGAGAAATCAGTTTTTAGTAGTAGTTAATTACAATTTTAACTCTAGTTCAGTTGTGCAACATTTTAGGAAACTGAATCCCACTCTTTGATATCATCTCTATATATCCCACAAAAACAAAATATGCATGGATCATATAACAAGTTGACTCTGATTTTTTTGACTTGAGAAACAACAAATATGTATGAACTTTGAAATAAGACAATAAACCCAATTAACAAATCATGCTGGCTGTCATACTAAAAAATACAGTAAAGATGAACAGAGGTGCAAGTAGAAGCTGCCGGTGTTGTTTCTTCATGATGAAATTGGGAACACAAGAATCTAGTTTGTTCTTGACTCTTCGTACGGGCAGAGGTGTAAGCAAAGCTGGCACAAGGGCCCATACTCCAGAATTACATAGGATCCGACCTGTAGATGTAGGTGTTGGCCACCCTTTTATGCCCAAAGAAACTCCAATCTTAGCTAATCTATGGACCTTGCAATTGGCCTCCTTACTTAACATAGGAGAGATGAGGCTATTTGAAGACCAAAAACTTCCCGGATTTCTGCTACTAATGGGTTGACAAGAGGTTTATGCTTTGAGCTTACAAAAAAAGGGGGTTTATGCTTTGACTTTGCTACTACCATTCTTCTGTTGTCATGTGCAGGGTGTAAAAAAAGAAAAAAAAATAAAATTGTGGGGACAAGAAGATCATCATGGTGCAGGGTGTAAAAAAATAAAATAAAATTTAGGAGATAGATAGAGAGAAGATATGTTTGTGGGGACAAGAATAAAACATGGTCTAAATACCTGTGACCGTGTTCCTCCTCAGTTGAAAAAAAAATGGTGTGTGGTCGTGTTCCTCCTCAGTTTCAGACGGAGAGATATTAGGAGAGTGATGAAGATAAAATAGGAAAGGGAATCAGGTTGCCCAATGCGGTGGATTAGGGGAATAAAAGGAGTAATAAAAATGTCTTAACCGTTAATTTCTCACTCTCTCTCTCTCTTCTTCTTCTTTTTTTTTTTTTTTAGATTTAACCCTAAAAAAACGATTTCAAAAAAAATTATTTTTAACTGGCAATTTTGCCAAAACTTTGAAACGATTTGGGAA